>NW_024121312.1:146707-178965 GCF_016745375.1 Pimephales promelas | reverse complement strand
GCCAGTGCTCCGCTTTGCTACCGCCTTTTTCGTGACGTAACTCGTCATATCTGCTTGTGGACCAATAAGCGGGACGGAAAAGTCACTGAGGGCGGAGTCTGGCTTCAGCGCAAGGCAGGGCTAGAGGTTTTGCCGCGAAAGTCTGCTCGCGTGTGTCAGGGAAACACATTGTTGATTTTGACCGACACAGAATATTAGCAAACCTTAAGACTTCACTGCACTTTTTAAGTGATATCTTATTAATCATTTATTAGAAGGAGTCCATTACAGAACATTTTGCAAAATGTCGGGATTTGATGATCCAGGAGTTTATTATAGTGACAGTTTCGGTGGTGGAGAAGGCATTGGCGATGAGGGGGTCCTGAAACGCAGCCAGATCAAAAAGAAGTTTCGTGAGTTTCTGAGACAATTTAGGGTCGGCACCGATCGCACTGGATTCACCTACAAATACAGGTATTGTGATATCAGATGTGTTTACTTGCGTCCTGGTGATGGTTCTTCTTCTTTTTTTTTTTCAAAATATGTTTTGCACAATATGTAACTAACGTTGCCGTTTCCCTGTGTAGTCCCGTTGCACGTTATATATTTATGTCCACTTTTTCCGTAATTCATATTATTTTTTTTTAGATGTATTTATCTTGGAGTGATGTGGGATTTGCTTCATTCAGAGTGACTCAGTAGAACCCATTTGCAACATGTTTTGTATGACGGAATCGTTTATGAGTCGGTTCAGTGATCAGAACGGTTCGAAAGAATCAAATCGATTAAAACGAATGATTCCTTAACGCTACTTTTCATTTCCACTAATATATTGAACTGTGTACATAAAACGTACTTTTTACCTAGGGTTATTATCTTCAACTGCTATTTCTATCATTCTAATGCTTCGCTCCATTGTTAAATGTCTTTTTTCCTCAGAGATGAGCTCAAGAGGCACTATACTTTGGGAGAGTACTGGATTGAGGTGGAGATGGAGGATCTGGCCAGTTTTGACGAAGATCTGTCGGACTGTCTTTACAAACTTCCCACAGACAATTTGCCTTTGGTAAGGACAGAATTACAGAAATAATTTTTCAAGTAGATATCGGTTTTATTTGGATTTTTATTTTAAGTAATTATTTAATTCTATTTTATTATTAAATATTTAATAGCAAGTTTAAACCAAAGTAGTACATTAATAATCAGATATTTGCCAATTTAATGTAATTTCTGAAGATTACTGAGTTTATTAATAAATAACTTAATAATTTACTATTGTGATTTATGACTTTCCGGAATGCTGTGTTATATTTATGAAATACAAAATGTCCAATTTGAACATTGTTGTTGATAAGGTTTTCCCTTTAATGATGTTGCTCTATGATTGACAGTTGGAGGAGGCGGCGCAGGAAGTGGCTGATGAGGTCACACGTCCACGGCCACTAGGAGAAGAGACCGTACAGGACATACAGGTCATGCTGAAGAGCGACGCCCACCCGTCCTCCATCCGCAACTTGAAAGTGAGAAAATAACCATGACATTTTAAAAATGAAACCCAATGGATATGGAGTATTTGTTTACTCTTAATTTGTGCATAGTGCGCCACATCCATAGATATACGGTTAAAACAATTGACGTTTTAGGTAAAGTGTTTATTTTTTAACTTGTCTACGTCATTTTTTGCAGTCGGAGCAGGTGTCACGTCTCGTGAAGATTCCCGGTATAATCATATCCTCTACGGCCGTGAGGGCCAAAGCCACTAAAGTGTGTCTTCAGTGCCGCGGATGCAGAGCAGTCATCAGTAACATCCCTCTGCCCCCGGGACTGCAGGGTTACGCTCTGCCCCGCAAGTGCAACGCGTAAGTATCTTCCGTTTCTCTCAGTTGACACGACAAAACATAACCGGCGTTTTCAGAAATCTCCACTTTGGCCGGAGTTTTTAGAAATAATCATTTTCTGTGATAAAAATGTGGTTTTCGTGTAAATGACAGGCCAAACCGCAGGGAAATATCTGCGTTTTCCCCTTCGTGTAAACAGGGCCTTTAAGACTCTCTTATAGATGTGTTATTAGAGCTGCAGGTTTAATCGTTAAAAAATCGCAATCTTGACACCCACGTGATTTTACTATATTAAGAGGCTTTGTTCACCGCAGACATTATTTCAGGCGATTTAGCAAAATCCCATTCAAAAATCTCATAGACTTAAAGAGCGAGGGAACCGGGAGTGCTAAAATGCTAACTCACTTCCGCGTTTGGCCTACGAAGTGACGTGATAACTTCGACACTCTATAGACTGAACAGTTAAAACTCGTTTGCATGACGTCACCGTTTTCAGAAATTAGCATTTTTATAATTTACACAGACAATAGCGCTATCGTTTTCAAGAATGTGCACATTAAAACCTGTTTCAGGCCCCCAAAACGTCGTTATTCGTGTAAATGAACGGCCAAAACGCAGTGTAGTTGGTGTCGTATAAACGTCCCCTTAAGTTAAACACACATTTGAATTGGACTACAACTTGAAATGATGTGGCTACCGCGATCTGTCACGAAAATTTAACAGACAGAATTTGGAAGCTGTGACTTTTAAAGTGCAAAGATTGTGCTTTTTGGGTGGGAGGATTACAACAAATAATGTATAAAGCGTCATTTAAAATCAATGAACTATTGTTCTTAACCTAGCCCAAATAGATGCAGAAAATGGCCATGTTGTTATACCAATTTCCTGTCTTTATTTTGTCCCTCAGTGACCAGGCGGGCCGTGTCAAGTGCCCCGTGGATCCGTATTTCATCATTCCGGACCGGTGCGTGTGTGTGGATTTCCAGACTCAGCGTCTGCAGGAAGCACCTGATGCCGTTCCCCACGGGGAAATGCCACGACACATGCAGCTCTACTGCGACAGGTGGATGTCTTTCCGCTTTGTTGATTCAGATTTGTCTGTAGTGTGTCTAATCCATGACTTTTACCTCTCAGGTACTTGTGTGACCGTGTAGTGCCAGGCAACAGAGTAACCGTCATGGGCATCTACTCCATCAAAAAGGTGGCTCAAACCAAATCCAAAGGTCGTGAAAAGGGCGCAGGTGTGGGCATCCGAGCAGCGTACCTGCGTGTGGTTGGCATTGAAGTGGACACTGAAGGAGCAGGTGAGCGTGTGCAAAACATTATGTGAAAATTTGTTTTGGGTTTAAACGGCATCTCTCTTTAGACATTCTCATGACCTTCTCACCGTCTTTCAGGCCGTGGAGCCAGTGGTTCAGTCACACCTCAGGAGGAAGAAGAGTTGAGGGCTCTGGCTTCCTCTCCCTCCGTCTACGAGTCCATCGCTCGCTCTCTCGCTCCGTCCATCTACGGGAGCGATGACCTGAAGAAGGCCATAGCGTGTCTTCTGTTTGGGGGCTCCAGGAAGAGGTGAGATGACACAGAAACTGCCTCATTTTCATATTGAGTTTGCTTTCGCCACCTTTCTAATCTGCTCAAAATGGCTTTTGTCAGGTTGCCTGATGGTCTGACGCGCAGAGGTGATATTAACTTGCTAATGTTGGGAGATCCAGGCACAGCCAAGTCTCAGTTGCTGAAGTTTGTGGAGAGATGTTCTCCCATTGGGGTAAGATTATAATAAATATGGACATCATTTATTTGCCCTCATCTCGTTTGTATGACTTTCATTTCGTGAAACAGAAAAGGAGATTGTTTTTGTTTTTTTGATGAATGTTCATCCAGCTCTTTGCCATGTTAATAAAAGAGATATGGCCAAGGAATTATTTACATATATTCCTATTTAAAGATATTTGAAATGTGCAGGATGTTGTTTAATATGCATGTATTTATATAATATATGTATATATGATATAATGTATGTTTTTTTAAATAGATTTTATTTTAAAACAGATATTTTTTTAAATACATTTGTTTATTGACTTAATTATTTATGTAGTAATGCTTTTTATTATTATTCATTTTTATTATTATATAATTTATATTTTATATATTTTATATTATTATATAATATTATTATTATATAATTTATTTTTTTTATTATTTATTATATTTTCATGTCATTTTAATAGGTCATATATTTAATAATAGTTGACATTCTGTATGTTCTAAAATATATAAATTCTTAAATGTTATTATCTTCATATTTTCTTGACTACATGACATTAATATGTTAATATAAATATAATATTACAATATTATTAAATTATATTTGAAATATTATTCCATGCACAACATGTATTATATACTCTATTACAATTTTAAATGTGTACAATACAATTTTTATTTTATTATAAATAATATATGGATGTGCATGTAATCAATCATGTCACATAAATTTTTCCTTTAATGGAGAATTATATTTAATGTTATATAGAAGCATTTAATATCAAATGCATTATTATTTTACAATTTTAATCGAAATGGATCAATTAGTCTTCCTTTCAGATACATAAATCTTTTTGTATGCTTTGTTCCTCTTGTAAGTCTCTGAATAAAAGTGTCTGCTAAATGCATGAATGGAAATGTTTCCTGTAAATGAGAATTGTGTGTGTCTGGGTTAGATCTACACCTCCGGTAAAGGCAGCAGCGCCGCTGGTTTGACCGCCTCGGTTCTTCGAGACCCCAACACTCGTGGTTTCATCATGGAGGGAGGTGCCATGGTGCTGGCGGATGGTGGAGTGGTCTGCATCGATGAGTTTGACAAGGTTTGACTTCCTCTAAGCAGTTTGGATTTCCTGAAATTAAATGTTCATTCAGTCTTATGAAATGCTTATGAATGTTTCTCTTTTCAAAAGATGAGAGAGGATGACAGAGTCGCCATCCATGAGGCCATGGAGCAGCAGACCATCTCTATTGCAAAGGTACCAGACATTTATCACTGCATTGTACTCGCCGATACACATCCTCTGTGTTTGAAGAGACCGTAAGCTGAAGACATAGACACGTCAATTCTTTGTTTTCACCCAAAGGCTGGCATCACCACCACTCTGAACTCCCGTTGCTCGGTATTGGCCGCCGCCAACTCTGTGTTCGGCCGCTGGGACGATACGAAGGGAGAGGACAACATTGACTTCATGCCCACCATTCTGTCTCGATTCGACATGATCTTCATCATCAAAGACCAGCACGACCAACACAGAGACATGGTGCTGCTTATAGACTGCTAAAGTTCATTGAAGAGTTTTACCCAGTGATTTCATGTGAGCTAATGCACATGTCTGTGTGTGTTTATGTAGACTTTGGCACGGCATGTGATGAACGTTCACCTGAGCGCTCAGACGCAGACGGAGGGAGTCGAGGGAGAGATTCCTCTGGCCATGCTGAAGAAATACGTCGCCTATGCGAGAGTGTAAGTCTGGGTCCAAGTCCATAAACACAATCTGAAACCTAATTCATCAGTAGCAGTTTCCATCCACTCTTTAATGGGAATTTTTGGGATATTGCATAAATAAAAAAAGCTGGATGGAAATGCAAAGATGCACATAAATTCTAAAAATGTGCATTAAAAAAAAGCATGTTCTCCAAAAGTGGTTGTGATTGGATAACTTGACTAACCAGCGACCAATATTTATTAATTTTTTTCACAGCATCTGAGCCAAAGTCTGTCATCAGAATTATTTGCCTTAAAGGGATAGTTCACTTTGAAATTAATTTTTGTTATGTTTTAGCTTACCTCAAGGGCATCCAAGATGTAGGTGTCTTTGTTTCCACAGTATTTTCAATTTTGATATTTTTAGGTCAAACCGTTCTTGTCTGTCAGTCATATAATGGAGGTCTATGGTCACCACCTCAAAGAGCATGCACAGAGAAGTCCAAATTAAACATGATTTAATGACTCGTAAATGTAAGTACACATTAATGGCCTAAGACACGAAACGAGCGGTTTGTGTGAGAAAACGAACAGTACTTGAATCATTTTTTACCTCTTTTAACCACAGCCACAAAGTGCCCGCGCTCTCAGATCACTTGGAGGTGACTGTGGTTACAAGAGGTTAAAACGATATAAATACTGTTTGTTTTCTCACACAAACCACTCGTTTTAAGGTGGTGACCATTGACCTCCATTATATGACTGACAATAACGGTTTGACCTAAAAATAACAAAATTGAAACTACTGCGGAAACAGACACCTACATCTTGGATGCCCTTGAGGCAAGCTAAAACATACCAAAAATTAATTTCAAAGTGAACTATCCCTTTAAAACTCTCCCAAAAGCATCTCACATAATTGCTTTCACAAGCACTAGCCTCTGAATGCAAGATAACATGACAGCGTTTATTGCATTTCATCTGCGTGTTCTCATTAATTTTTGATGGAAGAAATAGAGCCACATTAGAGCAGCAAGTTCTGTTTTTATTACAGATGTTTTGAGCCAATTTCCCTGTTTTATGCAATATTCCAAGTTAAATTCGCAAGTGTTGTCATCAGAATTAAATGCGTTGTAAATTCTTAAACAGGAAATGTGGTCCCCGCCTGTCTGCGGCCGCCGCAGAGAAACTGAAGAACAGATATGTGGTGATGAGAAGCGGAGCGAAGGAACACGAGAGAGAGATTGACAGACGTGCATCCATCCCCATCACTGTCAGGTAACAACTGAATTCAGGAATATGGAACCTGTTTTAACTCTATACATTTTGTGTATTTATATACGTGAGCCCAGTGGCATATTCACTAGTCTGTATGCAGTACCATTGCTTATTTAAAACATAGCGCTTGCCTGGTTATGTTATTATAAAGTGTTTGTTCATTTGTCGGCCTGCAGGCAGCTTGAGGCCGTGGTGCGCATTGCAGAGTCTCTGGCTAAGATGAAGCTGCAGCCCATCGCTGGAGAGGAAGAGGTGGACGAGGCTCTGAGACTCTTCCAGGTGTCCACGCTAGACGCGGCTCTGTCCGGCAGTCTCTCTGGTAAGTGTGCTGGTCTCTAAAGCAGAGAATAGACTAATTTTTCTAGTGAAACATTTACTAAATTATCACATTTTTTTTTTTCTGCAATTAAAAACATTTTAATTTTGCAATAATTTCTGTTACTCTTCAAAAGAATGTAGAAACAACATAAAGACAGGATACTTGCATACTAGGATTTAATGAAAGCCAGTATCATTGATTCTAATAGTGATACTGATGTCGACTTTTAAACAAAACAACTGTAAACGAAAACAAATGGGCTAATCTCTGCTTATGTAAGCTAATTCGTATGAAAGTGCATTTCTCATAGACTCATTCACGACTGCGAAGATGGCGAGTCAGCATCGAGTTAGTTGAGTGTAATCTTCATAAAAGCTTCATAAAACTCTGGAGGAAATATTACCACTTCGCTCGCATGCACTGGTGTGACAATGTGTGTATTAGGGCTGGCTATTGAGACAAATTTCACAATTAGATTCGATTTCGATTCACAAGCTTGCAATTCGATGCAATGTCCCATACATTCAAATGAAACAGGATGACTAATTGATTCTTGAGATTTAAGAATCGATATCGGTTCGTAAAAATGATAATCGATTAATATCGAGAAATCGATATTTATTACCCAGCCCTAGTGTATATTGTTATCTGAGAGTTGATTGACATCTTTCAGATGCGTCATTGGTATCGCCACCCTCTGGTAAAATGGTGTCACCACCGCATCAGTACCGAAAACATGGGGATTTAAAAAAAATATTATTTAAGATAATCGCACAACCTATTCGATACATCAAATCAACTAATTGAATATTTGAAAATCGTAACTCATCCCTAATATATATATGTAGGCTATGTGTTTATATTTATATAGCATTTTTAATTTTTTCATTAATAGCTGGAAATACAGCTGTACGACAACTATAAATTCACAGAAGTATGTTTGTTGATAAACAGTGGTATATTTATTAATTGCCATTTTCAGCCTGTTGTATCTGATGCGCCTAAAACTCGCATTCTCTCAAAACCTCAACTATGACGGCCAGATAAATGATCCTGAGCAATGTTTGCAACACAGGAATTCATGCCAAAAATGTTCAGTAAAAACCAGCCGGAATCCTGTTATTGAGCCGCTAGCCTCTATAAATGTAGCTGGAGAGTCTGATGTATGTCTGTAACGTTAGGTGTGGAAGGATTCAGCACTCAGGAGGATCAAGAGATGATCTCTCGCATAGAAAAACAGCTGAAGAGACGCTTCGCCATCGGCTCTCAGGTGTCTGAACACAGCATTATACAGGATTTCACCAAACAGGTGAGTTGAAGCTCAACTTTTCACGTCACTATTCTTCACCGTCAATGTGCAATTACAGCATTCAGATAAATTCTCCTCCTCTCTGAACAGAAATACCCAGAACACGCCATTCACAAGGTCCTTCATCTGATGATGAGGAGGGGTGAGCTGCAGCACCGCATGCAGAGGAAGGTTCTTTATAGGGTCAAGTAGAGAGATGATGATGATGTTGTGTGTTTGCTTCATGCATACATCTGATCTGAAACCTCCGCAGAAATGATATACAATTCAGATTTATTGTACATAGTTGTGTTGGACACTGTTGTTGGAGAATGTCCTGTTTATCAATCTTACTGTTACTAAAGTAATTATTCTCATCTTGCTCTGTCAAAGCTTGCTATGATTTCAAATGCTACCATAGCAACTCTATGCTTTACTCTCTCTCAAATGGTTCACCACTCGTCAAACTAAAGTAACTTTTGTATGGAAACAATAAAGCAATTTAAGAAATTAATATTCTGGTCTCTTTTAATGGAAAACACATCAGTATTGATTTTTTTTTTTTATTTTAACTTCAATTTTATTGCATATTTCCCAAATACATAAAAAAAATCACATTGATGGACTCTGAAAATCAAAAGCATCTGCCAAATGTATAAATGTAAATGCACATTTTTAAAGGAAAATTGTGCTGACATGATACCTTCAGTTATGTCTAAAACTATTTGGGGGGAAAATTAGAAGTGCATGTTTTATAATCATGATTGGTGTTGGTTCAAGATCTTGGTTTGATTTGACTTCGGCGTGATATTAAGATGTAACACAACGACACAGACAAGTATAAAATGTTCTGAATCAAAAAGCATAAACTCCCATTCCTACAGTTGCCAGAGTGATTCCCACACCTAATGCAAACTGGAGCATCGGCGAGTTGGAGAAGGTTTTTGGGGTTTTGGATGCTGTGTCGTTTCCTTTTTCACCTAAACAAACAAAATGCAAGATTGTAACAAAAACATTAGCGTATACATGTACTATTTCTACCTGATTTTTGACTTATTTCTTGATACTCACTCGAAGCTTCCTCTGTGATGCTCAGCATTTTCTGGAGATCATCAAAAACCTGTTTAAAATGACAAATACAAACATTGCATCAACTTTTAAAGTCACGCCTCTATTTTTCAACCCTATTTTCTTGTAAGAATATCTAGACTTTGAATTACTTTTGGATCTATCTAATGTTCTATATCTATCATTCTATCTGTTGCTCTTTCCATCTATCCCTCGTTCTATCTCCATTTATCTACAATCCTTCCATCGATTATTGTTCTATATCCATCCATCTATATAGATTATCGTTCTAGATTTGTCCATCTATCGATAATCGTTTAATATCCATCTATCCATCCATTTATTATTGTTCTATATCTATCCATCATATCTATCTTTCTATCTATCTATATCAATAATCGTTCTATATCCATCCATCGATTATCGTTCTATATCCATCCATCCATTGATTATCGTTGTATATCCATACATTGATTATCATTCTATATCTACTTATCGATTATCGTTCTATATTATCCATCCATCGATTATCGATCTATATTTATCCATCTATCTATCGATAATCGTTCTATATCCATCCACTGATTTTTGTTCTATATCCATCCATCTATCAATCGATAATCGTTCTACATCCATCCATCGATTATTGTCCTATATCAATCCATCCATCCATCGATTATTGTTCTATATCCATACATCGATTATCGTTCTATGTCTTTCGATTATCGTTCTATATCCATCCATCAATTATCAATCTATATTTATCCATCTATCGATAATCGTTCTATCCATCTATCCATCCATTGATTATTGTTCTATATCCATCCATCTATTGATAATCGTTCAATATCCATCCATCCATCAATTATTGTCCTATATCAATCCATCCATCCATCGATTATCGTTCTATATCCATCGATTATCATTCTATATCCATCGATTATCGTTCTATATCCATCGATTATCATTCTATATTTATCCATCTATCTATCTATCGATAATCGTTCTATCTCCATCTATCCATCGATTATTGTTCTATATCCATCCATCCATCCATCCATCTATCTATTGATCATCGTTCTATCTGCATCCATCTATCCATAGTAATAATTTCTAACGTTTTTCAAAGAAGTTATATATTCTCACCAAGGCCGCATTCAAAAATACAATAAAAACTAATATTGTGAAATATTGTTAAAATTTTAAATAACTGTTTTCTAATTTAATATGTTTTAAAATGACATTTATGCTGAATAAAATTATTAATTGATTTAAAATAAATTAACTATATATATATATATATGAACATAAAAGAAGATATCAGTGCTGACCTCAATGTTAAACTCAAAAGCTCTGGTAGCCTCATCCAGCACGTCCTGCCTCTGCTGTTCTGTTAACTCAATGCTGTTCATTCTGCTCCTGTACAACTGCTTGAATCTGTTGGGGCTCGTCACTCCAGGAAACAAGAAGAATGCAATACCCTTGCTGCCGCTCAGTCCCAAGGATTTCTGGGTAATTTTGCCCAGCACTTGGCCTCCTGACAGGTCGCCGAGATAGCGTGTATAGGCATGTGCCACCAGAAGATCCGGACAGTTCTTGCCAATCTAAAGGGAACAGAGAGCGCTGAGTTAGAATGAGAAGCACTGGAACGCAAGAGCGTTGAATTCTAAGATTTCACATCCTCATGCATTCCACTTATGAGATGATTGACACACTCGCCTCTCTCAGTCTCTGTGTGTATCTGTGTGTGGCGGCCGGCACTGTTATTCTCTTCCTCCAGTGGGGACCAAAGAAGTGCTCCAGGTCCATCTCCAGAGACTCCAGTCTGGCCAGCTCCTGAGGGAAGTAGATGGGCTGAACGGAAGGATGGTCAGCGTTCCTGTCCAGCTCTTCCTCTAGCGCTTGGTAGATCTCATACAGAGAACACAGCAGAAGCTGGAAAAACACATGGAGAGGAACTTTATTACACATGACACAGATGAAGTTAGCTGTTAGTACACTCTTGACAGAACCCTTAAAGTGTTCTGTCAGGAGCTCCATATTTAGAACCTTTTAGGGGTTCTCATCATGGAATCATTTTATGAATTTAGTTTTAATTAATTTTTTAATTAAAATTTAACCAATTAAACAGCTCGTAGACACTATAATATTAGGAAAAAAATTAAATAACCTGTGAAACATGAAATTATTAAGACATTTCTCCTTATATAGAATCATTTTTGCATAAAGCGTTCTTTAAAATTAAGTCAAGAACCCTAGTGTTCAATATAAAACCCCACTTAACCTTCGAAAAAAGTAATGACTTGTTGAAGTTTCTCAGACTTCTTAACACTATTTATTATTATGACTGATAATGTGAAATCTAATGATATCGTTTTAAGAGATATTTAATCCATTTTAAACTTTTTGCAAACAATATGTAGCATAATTCATACATTTACAGCCTTGATATTTGAATTATCTGTAAATTACTAAACTGTAAACTGCTGAAGACGGCAATTGATCCAGTAATACTAACACTGTCTCTTCTAATCTATTTATTATTTAAGAATATATATATATATATATATTTTTTTTTTTTACATGGACTGTGTAAGATTAAACTGAGAGGGGTTGTAGCACTAGCATATTGTTGTTGTTTTAAGTCGCTTAAGATAAAAGCGTCTGCTAAATGAATAAATGTAAATCCGTGATCACAGCCATTTGACTGCTTTAATTAGGATAACCGGCCCCAATACATCAATCAAACAAATAACATAATCATATCAACTATTAAATGAGCTAGAGAGGGAAGAACACAAAAAAAAACAAAAAAAAAAACTGCCAAAAATGTATGGTTTCTGAAACTTGCCAAGGCAGACTGCCAGCCAGCCACTGACAGGTCACGTGACATGCCAAAAACATTTATTTTAAACCCCTTTATTGTTTCAATTTATAATAGGCTAGTTCATCAATTTGTTTACATGTTATAGTCCCCATTGTTTGTTTGCATCCCCCTAATATATGATCTTTGTGCAGCTATATTTACCTTGTACTGTGTTTGCGTGATCTGTCCTCTCTGGTAGTTGAGCATCAGTTGTGTGTTCTCAGCTCGGACGTGACTGTCTTTGGTGGCAGCTTTAATCTGCTCAGACAGATCACTGCAAAGAACACAATTAAGGCACACTCACTCACTGATTTATACTTATGCTTTTAAGAATCACTGACTCGACTCGATATCTAGCACTGTAACACTTTATGCACAGCTGCACTTCCTGAACTTCAGCCAGCTCCTTTGTTTCCTGTCTTCCATTATTGGACAAACTGATCAATCCACGTGTGCCTGACCTCAGTAGTCACAACAACAATAATCAGACACACCTGGATTAATCAGTTTGTCCAATAATGACAGACAGGAAACAAAGGTGCTGGCTGAAGCTCAGGAAGCAGTGCAGCTGTGCATAAATCCAATTGCTGTAACTTCTACTTTTGGTATGATTTATAAGGCTTAATTGCTGTTCTCATAATCACTATGAAATTAATGTGGTTAGACATTTTTACCTGTCAGAGCCATCTTTCGGTTTGCTTTTCATGGATTCCATTCCTAAAACAACAAATATTTGTTATTAAATCTCACAATGTCCACTGTAATATACATACATAAAGTTGTGCCGTCTTACTTGCGATGTCGATGTCCTTGTGTGTTTGTTGCGGTCTCTCGTTCTTCACAGTCAGTGTCCACGGAGGCTATGATCTCCCTAACTGCGCCACTTGGTTTTTATACGATTTCCTTCCCATCCAGGTCACTGGATTTAGTGAAAAGGGAAGTGAAAATGCCGAGGTAGTTTCACATGGTTACACTAACCATGACTTGAGTTTTTTTTTTTCCGACACATGAAGTCACATGAGGTCAACATTTGTTGTTTCTGTCAAATATGTTTATATGGGTTATAAAGTTATAAAGTGTGTTGCAACGTTTGTTATTAAGAGTTATAACGTTTTTTTAAAATATATTATGGGGCATTTTATAGTTGACGATGATTTCATGACTGTACTGTTTCTTTGTTGGTGTGTTTCTAAACATGACACAGCAAAATCTCAGAACCATGACAGTGTAGTTTAATGCAGTACTTTGCTTTATATTTTTGGAAACGATTTCAAAGTAAATCTTGATTTCAGTTTACAAGTTTTAGTAAAAAAAAAATATATTAATATTTTTTAAAAATATATATAATTATTTTCTCTATTTAATACTCTCACTAGTTCGTTTAATTTATCTGTCAACAATGTCCAACACATGCGTGCAATCTTTGTTAAGAAAATACACGCAATTTAATAATGAAGAACAATAAAAGCGAAACATCTGGAAATCATTTGAAAGTAGAAAAAATAAATGCTGAGTGCATGAGAAAAAAAAGGTGTCTACCTTTTTTTTAGTTTTAATTAAAAAATCTCAGGACAAAACAGAACCAGAACGTGTCAACGATAACTTTTTAGTCACGCCCCTCTGGTCTCTCATTGGTTAGACGTCGTCCATCCATTTCATGACGTCAAAAGCAGGCTCTGTCCGTGGAAGATGTTATGAAATCTGTGCAGTCGCAAAGATGTAGTTTACGAAATGCCTGCCTTATATTTCCATACTTTCTGTTACTAAAGGATCACAGGGGCAGCTGTATTTGACGGTACGTTGATTTAATGCCAATGTATTTACATTATACTGTGTTTTTCGCTCTTACATGTGTTATGTTGCCCCCGCCGCATCCCCAGTATTGGAACGGGGAGCCATCAGTAAACATGTACATAAAAAGTATTATATAATGTCAATTATTCTTTAGTTTGTATTTCTATTTTCAATTACTGTGTTTACCATTTATGTATTTATTCTGTATGCTTTGTATGATGTAGTTATAGTTTAAAAGCTTATTATTCTCGGCATATATCCAATTCTCGGCATGTATCCATCTGCAGTTAATTTTAGTTTAATAAAACAGAACCAATGCATGATTAACTATCAGTAATGATTTAAAGGTACACATTGATTTACAGGTAGAGCGCTTGGCTCTAATAAATTGCTGTTTTTATTTCCATCACAAGGCCTCATGAGTGTGATTCAGCTTCTCTCCAGGCTCCTGTGTCTCCTGTCCCTGGCCACTTCAGTTTCTGCTCTCCATGGCCATAACAACACCGTGAGCCATGAGTACTGTGTGCTGGGAGCTGGTCCTGCAGGGCTCCAGATGGGCTACTTTCTGTCTCGGAGCCAGAGAGATTACATCATTCTAGAGAGAAACACAGGACCTGGAAGCTTCTTCAACATGTATGTGAAAATCTGAATAACAAAGGATCTTTTATTAAACTGAGCTACAGCAATTTCAATTAGGAATGTAAACTAAATTATTGCAAAATACTGCAGGAAAATGGGAACATAATTGAGTAAAACATACATTTATGCTAAGTTTTAATTATGTCTATTGTAACATGCAACATAATTCAAATAACTCATTTGCTTTCATTGTCTTAACATTTAGGAACCATTGTTTGTTTTACTGTATTCCTTTCAGATATCCTCGGCACAGAAAGCTCATCAGCATTAATAAAATATACACTGGGAGGCGGAACAAGGAATTCAACTTGCGTCATGATTGGAACTCCCTGTTGAGTGACAGGCCCGACCTCCTGTTTCAACGAATAAGCCGGGAGCTTTACCCCAATGCTGACGACTTCCCACGTTACCTTTCAATGTTTGAGAAGGAGCTGGGGCTGAAGGTTAAATATGGAGCTGATATAGGGAAAATTAAAGCATCAGAATTTAATGGAAACCGAGGCTACATCCTGTCCGATCAGAATGGTGTCAATTACCAGTGCAGGTATAGTATCTACATGAATTTATTTTTATTTAATAATATTTTCTAGCGCTCTCTGATATGCCTTCATAACATGTTCTATGTCATTTCATTTTTGTTGGTCTCCATAGTGTCCTGTTGGTGTCTACAGGCCTTTGGGTTCCTCAGCAGGTGGATTTTCTTGGCTCTGACCTGGTGGAGGGTTATGAGTCTATTCCCACTGATCCCGAGGAGTTTAAAGAACAAGCTGTGTTAATCCTCGGCAAAGGAAACTCCGCCTTTGAGACAGCCCAAAGCATCTTGGGAAGAGCAAGCCGGATTCACTTGTATAGTCCCAGCCCAGTACGTCTCGCATGGCAGACACACTACGTTGGGGACCTCAGGTATTTAATCTGCTCTGTCAACTTTTTGCGAAATGCATTAGATTAAGTGATTTATCCAGGTAGGATTAACATTTCCATCCTTTTGTTCTCAACTAATCACAGCACTGAACCTATCCGTGACCCTTCCACTAAAATCAGAGGGCACTGATTGGATGATTACAATCAGTGTTGCCAAATCCCGTGAAATTGGGCTACTTATGAGTTGCTGCCCTGGGTTGATTATTGTTATTATTTTTTTCCCCGTTGGTTAATCCCCCCACCCCACCACATGGAGAATTCATCCCCTAATGAAAAAAGAATAATGGGCTATTGTTGCTATTTTTTGATTGGCCACAAACCTGCCAACCCTAATTACAGTGTTGTTCCAGGATCAACAAAAGATGTTAATCCTGGAACATGCCATACTTGGCTCATGTTTAGCCAATAAAAACTTATCAAATTCACTGTATCATAATGACCTCTTCATGAACTTCTTATAATTCTGTTCATAGGACAATTAGGACTTGCTTCTAAATCAAAATATTCTCTCACCTTGCCATAGCGAGTGACATAGAGAACGCATACAAATGCAAAATCTGTTGAAATTAAATAATTTTGATTTCTTCTCCAGATATACACTTTTCAAAATAAGGTTTTATTTTTAAAATGTAACATTGACATGACAGTAATTTGAACATAGCCTTTGTAACTGATTTCCAATATCAGCTAGCAGCAGTATCTCTCACATTCCTACTTCATACATCGCTATACTATTGACAATAGACCTTTTTTGCCCAAGACATTTGGCTAATGTTAAGTCGAAATTTACATATGTTAAGTTGAAAGTCAGCATAGAATGGAAGTTGCGATAGGCTTTTTTTCCATATTGTGAAGTATATCCAAGTAAAACAGCTTTTGGAATGAGAAAGAATGTAGGACTGGATTTCGTCCTTCTGGGAATTGAACGGATTGTAGGAAGTTGGGTGCTGCCAACTAAATGAAGGCAGATCTGAATGCCAGTTTGCAGTTTGTTGTGAGGATATTTAGGGTGTTTACACGACAACGATGTACTAAACACAGAGAAGTTTTACCTTTGCTTTTGTTTTCACGTACAGAAAACAACGTTGTCAAAACAATCCCAGTTCACAAGGATCCGTGAAATAAAACAACTAAAACGCTTTAAGCTGCCAGGCCAGTAGTTGGCGATGTCAAATGAAACACTTTTTCACAAATGAAGTCACGTTTTCACAAATTCACGTTTTTATAGTTTACATTGACACGGTAACGCTATCATTTTTAAGAACTTGCACATTGAAACCCATTTTCCAATGTTTGCGTTTTCAGGCCCTCAAAACACCAACGCTGTGTAAATGAACGGCCAAAAACGCATGGAAGGTTTTCAGTTAAAAATGGCGTCATGTAAATGGCGTCATGTAAATGTCCACACTACTGTGTTTTCGTTTAAAAACGGAGACCTTTTGCCACGTTTGCACCTCCCGTCCAGACTAAAACGGAAAAAACCAAGACCTAAAACGGAGAAGTTTAGAAACGCTGCAGCTCCGTTTTGGGTTTTTAGTCTCCGGAGGGCGTTTTAGTGTTGACGGGAAAAAATGGAGGACTTTAGAAACGATGACGCGGAGGCTCTATGATTGGGTGTCATCAGTCATAACGTATCCTTCCCTGATTCGTCAGGCACCGTTTACACCGGCACGCGCATGCCCAGTGTTGGTGAATAGTCAAGTGATCCGCGTTTTGAGTCGTTTTAATGTGGACTGAGATCAATTCTAATACACAGATAAAACGCTGGTGTTGACGGAGATCGTATAGTAGTGTGGACGGGGCCTTAGTCACGCCCTCCATTGAGACACGCATCATGAAGAGAACAGATGTTGTTTGTAGGGTGCACATGAATTTAAAAAAAAAAATGACGACATGCGTTTATAAATAATTTATAACAAACACTGCAACGTTCTGAGTTCAAGTATTGTCCATTTAGATTTCATGGTGACTTTAACATTTCTGTTTTTTAGGGCAGTAAATAATGAGCTATTGGACACGTACCAGTTGAAATCTCTAGATGGTCTAGTAGAGGGAAGACTGGAGGATATCGCCATTGTCCGTAGAGGAAAAGATGGTGGGAAAAGAAGAACAGCTAAGAAAAGAAGTCGAACATCGGTGGTGGGAAAGGAGCCGCTGTATTTAACTCTTACTGAACTGCTTGATGACCAGAATGGCAAGAACATTTCAGAGGTCACTGGTCAAAATCTGCCTGGTTACCACACTGATAACTTCTCCCTCAGACAGCCGTACGACCGAGTGATCCGCTGCCTGGGCTTCCGTTTTAACTTCTCCATTTTTGATGGGTAAGATTTGAACAATTACGTTTCTGAATGTGAATTATTTTCAGATTGACAAAGTATTTTCATTACTCATCCAGATCTGCGCGGCCGCCCCAAAGCAGCGGTGCCCGAGGCCGCTTGCCAGGAGTAACAGCCTGGTATGAAGGCAGAGGGACGCCCAACATGTTTGTCCTGGGTACGGCAGCCCACTCCAGAGATTATCGATCGTCTGCTGGGGGATTTGTTCATGGGTTTCGCTACACTGGTAAGCAGCATTACACCTCACTTAAGCATGACGTTTCAATTGTAGGTCATATTAAAGTTTCTCTGTTTTGCTACTACAGTGCGTGCTGTTCATAAAATCCTGGAGCAACGTTACCATAACATTGCCTGGCCTGCTACAACATTACCCATCAGTCAGCTGCAGTCTTGGATTCTTAAGAGGGTGAACGAAGCCTCTGGACCGTACCAAATGTTTGCGGTTCTTGGGGACATTATTTTACTGCGAGGGTAAGAGATGTTTCAAGGTGTCAATCATTCAGCTGATGAAATACTCAATGAACCCTACTGTTCAAAATGTTGGAATTGGTTTGGATTTTAGATTTTAACTTTTGCTCCACAAGGCTGCATTTATTTGATTAAAAATACAGTGAAATCAGTAATATTGTGAAATATTATTACTATTTAAAATAACTGTAATGGTAATATGTGACTCCAGTCATCCAGTTGTGCTGCTTCATGATTTTTTTTGTTTTTTTTAAAACCATGATACATTTTCTTTTAGGAATATTTCATGAATAGAAAATTCAAAAGAACAGCATTTATTTAAATTATAAATCTTTTGTAACATCATAAATTTACTGTCACTTTAATGCGTCTTCCTGAATAAACAGCAGTTTAAGTCTTTCCAAACGTGCAGGGGACTCAAAACTCGTTTTTAACGACATATTGAAGGGGATTTAATTATTTAGCAAATGAAATACCGTGATTAATGTCTGAATTCCACAGGTCTTACTGTGAATATCTGGAGGAGTTTCCCCTGCAGGCTCTGCCCCAGCTGTCCGCTCTATCTGGTCGGCCTCTCTCAGATCATGGTCTTCTGGTCTTGGTCATGCAGTATGGACTGAACCGGACTGATACGCTAGGGCCCGGTCGGGCTGAGTCAGAATGGACCAAAGCCTGGAGGTCCAACTTCCTCCATCCCGTCCTGTATTACTATAACACTCTACCTACAGGTGAAGAGCTTCTCTAACATGTTTTGTTGATCTCTCACATATGTGGAATTGTATGAGATTGTAGTGTTTTTGAGAAGATATTTTAGACTTTCCGTTGATGTCCCACATCCATGTACTGGAATATTAAAATAAGTGTGCTTTATGTTTCTATAGAGAAAGATATGAGAAAGCGTCCAGTTGGTTGGCCACTACCGCGACCCGATGCCGTTCATCACATGGTCGAGGACTTCCTGACTGAATGGGATCAGCCCGTATCACACAGCCAACCTCTCAGGCGCTTCCTTGAGCACTGCCTCCAAACTGACCTCAGGGCCTTTTATGCTGGTCAGTATGTACTGTACGCAAATGTCAGACATTTGAGTGCCAGTACAATTCACTGAATGTACACATTCTGGATGTTTTACAATGCAAAAGTTTGTATTTGCTTATTCAAAGAATGTTATATTGTTAGTAAAAATAAGATTAAGAGAATGCTGTATGAACATTACCATAACCTTAAATGATATTATAATCACAACAAGAAAACTGGACATTTTAACGTTTTAGGAACATTGCAACTCATTGTTCAAATGTTTGGGGTCAGTAAATTATTATTATTATTTTTAAAGAAATTAATGTTTTTATTCAGCATGTGATTGACGTCTGGAATAATGGCTGGAGTAATTCAGCTGTACATCACAGGAATAAATTAAATAAATTTTAAATTGTAATAATATTTCACAATTTTACAGTTTTTACTGTATTTTTGATCAAATAAATGCAGCTTGAATGCTGAGTATACCGTAAGACACTTTCAGAACATAAAAAAAATGTACCGACCCCAAATTTTTTAAATAGAAGTGTATATGCCAGAAAAAAACATTTGCAACTGTTCTTGTAAGACTTAATCATTTATTATGTGCTTCTATGTGTCCTTTTCCCTCAGAATCCTGTTTCCTTCTGTCCCTCACCAGTCGTACCCTACCCCTCTTTTGCCGCCAAGGTTACTTAAGAAAGCAGGGCATTGTGGGAAACAGCCACCTATGGAAACATGCCCGTGAGGCAGGACTCATGGCAGATCATCTGGGACATGTTCCTGAAAACCTGAAACATGCTGCTGCTACAGTTGTTTCAACTATGAACTTTGACCTTTGAGGGGCATTAATGGTACCAAAGACTGAATCTGTTCCACTTTTAAAATCATCTGTTCATCTACCTCCCACTTCTCAAGGAATCTACTTGCATTTTTAAAGAAAACATCCCACATCCACTGCGCTCAGACTATGATCAAACATACGGTTAAATGACAGTGAAATGAGTATTACCTTAGTTATTATAAGCTAAAGTTTAGCTTTGTATACTGTTTTATGGTGTTGGGTTTGGTGTGGCAGTACAATGTATAACTTATATTTTTATACTATTGTTAAAGTTATATCAAGAATTTTCATGTGTTGACATGCATGTAAGTATATATTTATAACTACAATAAAAACATCCCATCTCTAAATAATTTCAAAAAGCTGTGTTTGTGCTTACCTTAGTATTACAACTAAATTATAGAATATATAATAAAAAAATAAACAGATTGCATTGTATCATGCAAATAAAACAAGTTTAGAAAAGCGTTATTGTAGTAATTTTGTTATTGAAAAGACTGGAATATTAGAAAAGTAGTTTTCAAAATCTAAAACATTAATAACCGAATGATAATAAAATAATAATAATAATAAAATCCAATGTTAGTAAATATGTAATAAAAAAAATCCCAAATTTTCTTACTATTGTTTCGTGAATGTAGGACGCGGTTAGATTAAAGCTAGGCATGAAAGATTCCTGATTTTGCTCCAGTTTAAATATTTTACGTTAAACATTTAATTATTTTAATATGTATTACTTTTTATTTTAAGGCATTTTGGGCCATTGAATTCCAAACAATATTCTTTCTTTTTATAATATAATAATTAGGGAAATCACCTTATATGGAAATCAAGTCCATTACGCTACCATGTCCGCTACCACCATACGTTCTCTGAACGGACCAGTTTCTTAACAACATCGATGCTGATTGGCTATCTAGGTGACGTTGACTCCAGACTAAGCAATACGGGCGTGTTTTACTCAAAACAAACGCAAAACATTGAAACTGCGCCATTTTGGCTCAATTGGACTCACAGTTCACTGCTTTTTAGAACACGGATTCATATTCGAATCGACATCACAATATTAAATCGCAACGAATACAAAATGTTATTTTATTTAAAAACATCGCTTGAAATGCAGTCTTGAAGAATAGCGCATGTGTGACAATGTTGCGTTAAATTTGTTTAACAGATACAGTTACATTCTGTTGGTACATGCTGACATTAATCGAGTAAACGCCTTATTGATATGGACGTGTCGAGCCCACTTGTTGCGGCTGCCTCGGACGGCGAGCGGTCCAGTTCGGAGGGCGAGTACACACTAGCGAACGGGCCTGCGGTGAGAGACCCCGAGAGAAGCGAGGGTGAGACGCCGATGGAGGCTGCTGCAGGTGCGGTCGGGTTCAGTATCTCTCGTCTGGACACGCTGAGCGCACTGAGACTCAACCGAACCCGACCGTCCGCCGACACGGAGCTCCGGTATCTACACCTGTTATGGAAGCCCGGTGAACTGCTACAGGCTGGACGGAGTTCACCGGGCAAGATCACATCGAGCAGAGTGAAGCGGCTTGGAAGAGCCCGGAGGAACATGGGGCCCATTGGGAAAGACCTGTATGGTGTGTATACGCATGCAAAATGTCATTTTACAATTGTTATATCTTATCTAATAATAAAGATATAGCACCAAGATATATATATATATATATATATATATATATATATATATATATATATATATGAAGAGTTCAGATGCAAAAGCCTCTAAATGCCATTTGAAATTTTCTTCTTTAATGATGATTTTTGTCAAACTTGTATATTTAAGTTCAGTAATTTCACTTCAATAACAATTAATAGGTAATTATCATTGCCATTTAAGTGAAATCACTGAAATTAAATATACAAGTTTGACAAAAATCATCATTAAAGAAGAAAATTTCAAATGGCATTTAGAGGCTTTTGCATCTGAACTCTTCATATATATATATATATCCTATATGTAAATGTTGGTTAATTATTAGACAATTTTGTACCACACAAATAGGTAACAGGAATGCTCATCAAGGTTGCATTTAAAAATAGAGGGAAAAAAGCCGCAGAATATTGTGAAATATTTGTTACTATTTAAAATAATGGTTTTCTATTTTAATATACTTTAAAATATAATTTAATTATGTGATGCAAAGCTTAATTTTCAGAATCCTTACTCCAGTGTCACATCACATTATCCTTCAGAGATCATCTTTTAGTTTGCCGATTTGTTTCTTAATGTTGGAAACAGTTTTAGCTACTTAATATATATATATATTTATTTATAACATGTGATTGCTTTTCTTCAGGATTTTTTGATAAATAAAAACTTAAAGAACAGAATTTATTTAAAATAGAAAAGAGACCTCTTTCAAAAACAGCAATAACAAAATAGTAATGTTTCCAAATGGTACTGTATGTGTGGTGTGTGTGTGTATATATATATATATATATATATATATATATATATATATAAGCTGTTTTATTTTCTGTGATGTTTTTTTTTCAATTCCATAGCTAATTATATATCAACTCTATTATAATTAAGTGTTTAAAATCCTAATTTGTGAGATTTTTTTTGCGAACGTGTTAATCGTCAAAACAGATTGTTTTTATTATTATATTCAGTTGTCTTAACCATGATCTGTTTTGTTAACCATTTCTGTATCGTTTTCTCCTTCAAGCTGTGAAGAGGCTCAGAGAAGCTGCCAACTCCAATGATATTGACACCGGTGAGAGTCATCAGCGTGACAGTAGTGGACACACTTGATGCTAAGATTTGATCTACAGTGAGATTAAAGTCTGTTCCCTTTTTTTTTCCCTTCTAGTTCGTAGATTGCTGGAAGATGATACTGATCCTTGTGCTGCTGATGACAAGGGCAGGACGGCCTTACACTTCTCTTCCTGCAATGGCAACGAGAGTATTGGTAAGATCAGACAAAACTGATTAATATTAAAGGGATAATTCACCCAAAAAATTAATTGATGTCATCATTTACTCACCCTCATGTCATTCGAAACTTTCGTTAATCTTAAGACTTTCGTTAATATTCGAAACAAGCCTCCCTTGGTATATCAACCAATTCTCACAGAGACGTAAATGACCAGATATTAGTTTAAACTATAATGTACTTACTACCTTAATGATGGAGGGTAGAGATAATGAATATTTGATCGCAAACAAATTTACCAAGATAACGTTCGAACAGCAGTTACAAATTAAAACATTTGTGTTTGTTCTGGTAATTGGGAAAGTAATTGACTGGGTGAGTAAAATTATTTTTTTAAGCGCTCTGTCTAATGGCGCTTTTCTATTACCAGTACCAGATCGACTTGCCTCGCTTTTCTCTCCGATGTTAACCGGTCATGGAAGCATGAAAATCTATTCTAATGAACCCCTAACACAAATTAAGACTTTGTAAAAGATCATAATAGGTCCTCTTTAAACATTTTCCATTTTCTCTTTCCATCTCCACTTTTAACAATGTAGTTCAGTTGTTGCTGAGTTATGGTGCTGACCCAAACCAGAGAGACAGCCTCGGAAACACACCACTGCATCTGGGTAAGAATGTGCATTAGCAAATTTGTTTGGTACATATTTATTTGCATAATCATGTATAATTAAATCTATATTCAAAGCTGTAAGAAAGAAGCTTACTGTGACTTAAATTGCCTTTTACAGCTGCCTGCACCAACCATGTGCCTGTCATCACTACCTTACTGCGAGGAGGTACGATTGATCGTCTATGACGGAAAAACAAATGGATCTAAATCTTATTCATCCGACATCTTTCTGATATTTCTTACCAAATTCGTAATAAATGTTCATTATGAACCTTCCCTTAGGTGCCCGTGTTGATGCTCTGGACCGTGCTGGACGGACTCCTCTTCATCTTGCCCGTTCAAAGCTCAACATTTTACAAGAGGGAGACTCCCGTAGTCTAGAAACCCTCAGAGGAGAGGTCACACAGGTCATTAACACACAACTTTTGTTGATAATTTACTCACCCCCATGTCATCCAAGATGTCCATGTCTTTCTTTCTTCAGTCGAAAAGAAATGAAGGTTTTGATGAAAACATTCCAGGATTTTTTTTCCATATAATGGACTTCAGTGGGAACCAAACGGTTCAAGGTCCAAAAGACAGTTTCAGTGCAAACTGCAAACTGTTCAAAGGGCTTTAAACGATTTCAGACAGTGAATAAGGGTCTTATCAAGTGAAATGATCGCTCATTTAAAAAAAAAAATAACAAAGTTTAAGTTTTATAAGCTCAAATGCTCACCTTGCTTTGTTCTGTGATGCGCGTTCGTGACTCTCATGTTCGAACTCGTTCATCAAAACGAACAAATCTTTTTCCGAAGTCAATTCGTTCATTTTGTTTGTTGAATGAATGACACAAAAAAAGATTCGTTCATTTTGATAAATGAGTTTGATAAACAAGTTCAAAACTTTATTATGTAATACATTAAAGTTTTTTTAAAAGTGAACTACTCCTTTAAAGTGAAGCATTTACGAAGAACCGAACCGCTCTGAGACACTGTAAACACCCGATCACAGTGCTTTGCTTCACTCTGAAACACGCAGCGCCAGTGCTGCTCCTACACTTCTGGGGGCCGCCCCGTCCATATGATTTTTCCAAATGCATGATTCAATAACTAAAGCATGATAAATATAGTTTACCCAAGAAAGCCTAAGTAAACATACGGAAATACGTCAATAATTATCTAAATGTAATGTACTAACTTTAGACTCGTGGGCATTGCTTTTAAAGCACTTGACAGAACTCACAGGAATGTGTTTTTCTTATACATTAAACCACGCACAAGAACGTTTTGATTATTGATGTATACTACTGGCACAAACTGAAAATTACATTTCATCATGGGGTGTTTCTAACGATACACAAATATAATATTGATATCTAATATTGAACCTGGAGATCTGGATTTGAGCATTGTTGTTTTATGAATTTATTGGTTTGTCAAGGTTAAAAATGCTTTTTTGTAACATTTTAAAATCTTACGTACTTCATTCTTGGCACATGTTATTTCTTTTTTTCTTGCACCAAGACGCATGTAATTTATATGCCACACTGCATGATGTCCAAGTCCAAAACAATACTTAATTAAATACAAATTATAAAGTATTAGAAAAAAGAAATTTCCGCTTGACTCCGCTAAAGTTGAATCACATTTGTATGTTATAAAAAGATATTTTTACATTATAAAGTGATATGTTTAAATACTTTGAGAGCAAGGGGCCCCCTGGTGGTTTGGGGGCCCTACAGACCTTGTATAATTTGTTTTTAGGGAGGACTGGCACTGCGCAGCACATATATTTATTTAACAAAATCCCATTTGATTATGGTGCTAAGCCATATTGTGATTTTGGTTTAATTTTGATTCTTCTTGAAGTCTTGTGTGTAATTGTAATGACTACATGGCAAAAAATAATATTAATTAATATTAATGTGCCAGACTAAGGTTTCTAATATGTACATAATATAATTATACTAGGCTCCTGTTGTACTGTACATGCTTGTATGTGCTATATTGGAAGATGAACCAATGATCTCTGAATATGTCTGTAGATCATTCAAATGCTGCGGGAATATCTGAATATAATGGGACAGAGTGAGGAGAGAGAGAAACTAGAGCACATCTCAAACCAGCTGCAGAACACCCGCACCAGACAGCAGGTACAGCTCACACACATCTAAGATAGAGCGCATGTACTCAGAATAAGGTGCTGATATATTGTGCATCTGCTGAATCCTTTTAAGTACCGTACTCTGTCTTTGATATCATTGTATCTTTGGGACGTTGTAATTCTTTCATGTGATCCACAGGTGGACGAGGTGACGGACCTACTGGCCAGCTTTACGTCTCTCAGTATTCAGATGCAGAATATAGGAGACAGGTAGAGATGGATGGAAGAAAAGACGTGAGAGGATGGGACAACTGTGGCTTTTGTTTAGAAAATAGTAGAAACTATTTATATATGATGACATGCCTACATGTATTACACAACTGTAATTCCGGTTATTTAAATTCAATTTTGACTGCCTAAATGTATGACACCAACTGTGTATTTCTGGTTATTTAAATTTAATTTTAACTGAGAACACGATGAATTGCCTTTTTATGTTTGTTCCTGGAACAATTCCTTTTCTGTTATGCCTTTATGGTAGCCTATTATGTCACTGTTTACTGTATATCTATTTGAAAGACAGCCAAATAAATTACATAATGTTAAGAGTGTTTGTGGACTCTGCCTTTGATGCAGTGATCTTAGAATATTAAAACTAAAGTATAAGCTGTGAATTTGCATATCGCTTTTATATAGTAATTATCGTTATTTCATACTTTTATTGTCAGTTTTTTGGTTTGTAAAAAAAAAAAAAAAAAAAGAGGGCTTTCATTGTTGTGATACACTCTCTGGTCTCAAAGTCCCTCCTCCTCATCTTTGGCTGCTTTGTTGTTGACTCCCATCAAAGATGGCGTCGCGCGCCAACTAAACCCACAACCAACCCGAGGTAATATTTCACTGATTTTTGCACAAAACCGATGATTTCTGCATATAACTTACATGCATTCCGTGTCATTTTTGCAGTACTGAAAAAACCCCATAAAATTGCATGGTGAGAACGTTCCGTTAATCGAGTTGTAACCCGATACCGGCCTATGTGCACCGCAGCCGCGGGTCTGCGCGCGCTAGGCGATCCGTCAGAGACGCGCGACACGTCCGCAGCTGCCCGAATACACTTGAGCTGAAACAGGGAAGCGCTGGATCCTGATGAAGCGAGGGGAAGGGGGTGTGTGAGTACATTTCTTCAAAAGTAGGCGGGAAATGTGCAATAATGAGTGTTGAAGGAGGCAGATCTTCTCGTTCGTGTTTTTGGGACTCCGGCGAATGCCACTGGAAGCTTGACTAAAGTTGCGGCTGGAGGAAAGCTGATGTGTGTTGCTGAGCCTGATCTGTCACTAATGAGTGTGTGTGCTTTCAGTAGCTCATCTTCAGAGTTTTTAACACTTCTGGCATGCAACATTGTATTTGAAGAAACCCTTTATCGTAATCAGAAGAATGAGTTTTGTTTTGTTTTCATACTTTTTCCAGTGATTACTTCCTTACATTTATTTGGTTTTACATCTTTAATATGTTAAGCATCATATCATTGAATTCCGTTTTATTTGTGTAGTAATTGCAAACTTTTGTGGCTTTTAGTCCATAATCAAATGATCTTGTTTACACTTTATTTTTATGCTGTCCCTGTTACAGTGTAATTATACACGATTTAATTACTGAGCAATATGTTCTTAGGGTTAGGGTAGGATTTGGGTTTGGTTTTGGGTTATTTACATTATGAAATTCTAGCTTTTATTATAGTAAATACATGTAACTTGTGTAACAAGGACATATCAAATAAAGTGTTAACAATCAGGGCTGACAACTTTTGAGTTTTGGAGTGGAGTGAGAATTGGGGATGGGGTTTGTATATATTATATTGTATATATAATATTGATATTGATTGAATTACAGTTCATGGATACTTAATTTGCTTTTCTGAGGTAAATGTAACGTTACGTGACATTGTTTTATCAGCGGTTGAAACACTAATTGAGCGATTACATGAGACATGATACTCTAATGTTCATTCATGTTTATTTTGTGCTTTAAATTGTAGTAAAGCATACACTTTTATTGCTAAAAGACTTAAAAGTGGTAGATTTAGAATACAAGTATTAGACTACACCTGAAGACCAACCGAAAAATACTATATTTATAATCAAATTTCATGCAAAACAATTCTTCAGTTTGACATTTAGACTGCTTCCAAGTAGTGCAGATAACTAGTACATACCAAAGCGCAAGTTTAATGGAAACAGAGTTATTAGTTACCTAAGCTGGAAAGGTCTTTGAAGATAATGCTTTGTTCTGGTCAAGAGTGTTTTTTTGGACTAAGCTTGATGATTTTAATCTGTTTTTGTGCATTAGAGCCACATGACTGACCAGTCCCACCTGAAGAACCAAGAATGACTATGGCCTTTGAGGAGATAAAGAAGAAAGGAATGATGGGTAATGATTGTCAGACAAAAGCATGTTAATTCACTCAAACATATCCATTGAAAACCTACTATGAAACTGCCTTTCTTGTAGATATTTCGGGGATGGAAGGAGAAGTCGGTCTTGTTGCTGGTCGCAGCCAAAGAGAGAAGAGGCGCTCGTATAAAGATCTGTTGAGAGAGGAAGAAGAAATCGCAGCGCAGGTGCTCAAAACCTCCAAGAAACACCACAAGGTAACAGCAGGAAGTTACTGTAACATCCAACATCAAGTTGCATCATATTAAAGCTAGGGTATACGATTTCAAAGATTGTTCATTATTAATATCCTCGTTTAGATGCTGGTTATGGTTATATAGTACAATCCTAACAATATGAATAGAAAAAAGAACGAAAAAAATCCATTCACTCTATTGGCTGTACAGCCGCAGAAAAGTTGACCAATGTAAGCTGTGCGGCCGCACAGCTTATATTGGTCAACTGCTCTCATCCAATCACCAGCTCCACTTGAAACTCTGCCTGGCGCTCGCGTCTCCAACCCAACCGCACCCGCCCCCGCCCCGCCCCCTCCGTGCGTGAGCAAACAGCTGAAGACTGTCTATGGTAGCTAGCTAGTAGCGTCAGATCAGCAATGGATAAAGCAATGGATAAAAATATAAACGACAACAGCAAGCGGCCCCTGCTTGCCTCTACTGTAAAGTTTGGACGCAAGAGAAAGTCTGTGGAGGAAAGATCAGAGATTAAAAAGAAATGTAAAGAACGCCGGACTCTAAGTAGGATAAATATAGCGTCCTTCATTGACCATTGTAGAAAGCTTCAGGGAGATCTGGGGCTGAAAACAACGCTGACACGGATGACTTTTTGTTGAGCAGGTAAACATTTATTTATTCTTTTATGGTGTGACGTGTTACGTGGCTTTTTATCAGTTTGACAACTTGCTCATGCTGCCGGTCGGCATTGGAATGTTAGCCGTTTAGCATCGCCGATCGCGGTTCAAAGTAATTATATTTCTTGTTCGAGGTTTCTGTTTGAGCCGATCGGAATTTGAACAAGATGCGCTGCGTGCTGCAATAACAATTACTGAAACCTTAGCAATACTAGTAGTATTATAATGGTGGTGGGGAGTTTAGAACATTTCATGTGTTGCTAATCTTGCGTTGACGTGAACTCAAACGTGACATACGTCAGGGATCAGGTAGCACAGAGGGGAGGGGGTTGTGTGTGGAGGGGCGGGATGAGTTTTTTAAAACTTCCCTACCGTCTCGGCCGATTTTTAACATCGTATACCATAGCTTTAACAAGAGGTTGACGAGTCCATTGATTTTACCAGTAAACATGTTCCGTAACTGTGTTGCCTGTTTGTAGGTACTAATGATTTTAATAAAACACGCAACTTGATGTGATGTTACCTAGGTAGATATGACATCTGATCTGAGAAGGATTTGGACCTGTGTTTTTCCCTCTCAGGGCACTTGTCATTGATTCTTGCTTAGGGATGCTGTGATCACTCGGCTGATACTCACTTCCTATGACTTGCAACTTGTCTGATCGAATAAACTTACAAAAAGCCTTCGATTTTCCATTTCTGCCCTCAGCGTCACTTCCTGTCATCACCTGCGTGATAGTATTAAAAGTGTTGAGAAAAGAGGAAAAATGTAAGTGCTGCCCTCGGTCTTCCTCAAGTGTACGTAAAATAATAATAATGTTGGTTACAAACTGGGATACAATTCACAGATCTTTATTAAAACACTCCTATAAGAGTAGCATCTGATTTCCTTGTTAAAGAGTTAGTTTACTACCTTGAAAGTGTTAGTTGCGTAATGTTATGTATTTTAATATAGATAATATTTTGTGTAAGCCTACTTGGTTTTTATTAAGCCTCTTAAAATGTCTTTTTTTTGGTATATTTTTTAATTCATTAAAGTTACACTATGTAACTTTTTTGTTCAAAATTAACAACATTTAAAAAATGAGTCAATACATCGTCAATCCTTATCCCAAAACACGTTTTGTCTTACCCTGATTCACTGTGGTAAGTCTATTATAAGTTTATATATTAGACCAGGCTGGATGGTTTTTCGCTGGATGTTTCTCCGGTTACTTTGACGCGTGTATGGTGTGTGAGTGGAAAGGTTAGTTGGCACAGCGAGCGAGAATGGTGAACATGGAGCAGCTAAATCACCAACTTTTTTAAAAATCACCCGTTTAATCACTGAATCACCCGCTTAAAAATAAAACTCTGAAGAGAGGAAAGTCAGCTAGCAAAAAGTGAACTCTACAGAGCTCGTAATAAAACAAGAATCAACATTGACTTTGCTTTTCAGAGATGGAGAGAACTGAGGGATTTGAAATGTTGTAAATGTGAAGATGGTGTTTTTATTACTCAATGTGTGAATAAGGTATTTTATTCAACAGATAAATTGCTATATGTAGTTTTCTAACAGAGTTCATTGTAAAGCATTGTCTATTGTGAAGGATCATATTCATCCTCACAATCACGCAGAGCCGAACCACAACAATGTTCTTCAGCAAAATGTATGCAGTTTTGTCTTTCAACCACTATTGCCACAAAAGTTACAGTACATTGGGAATCTGCATGCCGATTTAGATAACAGTTATCAGTAATTATATTATCTGTAAAACCCTGATCAGAGCATCCCTACTCAGAGCATTCCCATTTTAGTTGTAGTATTAGATCAGTAACCATATGTGGATTGTTTCCTCACTAATATTATCTTTGTGGTACATATCATGCCTGTTTCAACATGCACTGTTGTCTTTTAGGATTCTGACCTTTTCCTATTAGGAGGAGATTCTCACAAGAAAAAAAAGAAGCACTTGAGTGATGACTACTATCACAGAGGTGAGGAGTTTTGTCTTGTTTTATAGGCAGCATTTGCTCTGTTCCAACATATCCAAAATTAAAAGTGCTCCAGAGCTTCTTGCTAGTGTCGTAAATGAAACCAAGCCTCTAAAGCTACAGAAACATTATTAAAACATTCTTCATGGGCTGCCACTCAGTTAATGGCTTCTCATGTGTACTATGCAAATAGTGCACAAAGTTGAATGTTGTTCATTGATTCCAGTAGTCTTACGTTAGCATATTTGTTTTCTAAGCACAAAAAAATAAACAGCCAACACAAAATTGGGTGAAATAGTTCATTTTATTCCTTTTTTATTTTTATATTACGTTTAAATTTGATATTTTTGTTTCTATATTATTATGTTTTATATTAGCTGCTTTTTATAAGTTAAAATATATGAATAATCTAATATTACGTAAATGTTTGTTGTTAAATAATTTTTAAATTACATCAAAAATATCAATAATTATTATTATATGTAATAACTATGTATAAAATTGTAATCATTTTATAAATGAACACATTTACTATTATCACTGCCATAGGTGCAGATTTCTGTTTCCGTATGAATACTTGATGAATACTTTTACCTACTTGATGAATACTTGTGTACTGAGGTGTCTCTCGTAAGTAGAAACATATGGACCGCAAATACATTACCAACCAGGCAAAAACACAAATTCCAATAATTTTGTTGCCAGTCACTCTTGCGCTGTTACTCCGGATGATTTTGGTGTTAATTACTTAAATTTATTCAATTTATCATTGCGAAAAAACAGAATATAATGCATAAGAATATAACGCAGCTTTAAAATAGTTTCTAAACTCTCCCCACAGACCATCACAGCTCTGGTCAGCCGCCCCACAAGAAGAAGCGCAAGTCTTCAGATCACTCGCTCTCCCTCTCCTCCTCTCTCAAACGTCCCACTCCACAGACACAGCCATGGGCCTCCTGGAGGCCATTACCTCCCCGCTGGCAACGGGCACCGACCCCACCCCGCACTTCTACAAAAAACCCTCCTACCCTCCCCACGCCTCCTCGCACTCCTCCAAAGACCGCAAACAGGACAGCGGCTCTAAAAGCAGCCATTCCTTCTCGCACTCGCGTCCGCCCGGCTCGTCCTCGTCTAAAAAGCATTCGTCCTCCTCAAAGTCACTGGCTGTTCCACGGAGGAGCTGGAAAAGGAGAGCCGT
>NW_024121312.1:116290-146207 GCF_016745375.1 Pimephales promelas | reverse complement strand
TTTAGGAACATTGCAACTCATTGTTCAAATGTTTGGGGTCAGTAAATTATTATTATTATTTTTAAAGAAAATTAATGTTTTTATTCAGCATGTGATTGACGTCTGGAATAATGGCTGGAGTAATTCAGCTGTACATCACAGGAATAAATTAAATAATTTTAAATTGTAATAATATTCACAATTTTACAGTTTTCTTGTATTTTTTTGATCAAATAAATGCAGCTTGAATGCTGAGTATACCGTAAGACACTTTCAGAACATAAAAAAAATGTACCGACCCAAATTTTTAAATAGAAGTGTATATGCAGAAAAAAACATTTGCAACTGTTCTTGTAAGACTTAATCATTTATTATGTGCTTCTATGTGTCTCTCGTTCCCTCAGAATCCTGTTTCCTTCTGTCCCTCACCAGTCGTACCCTACCCCTCTTTTGCCGCCAAGGTTACTTAAGAAAGCAGGGCATTGTGGGAAACAGCCACCTATGGAAACATGCCCGTGAGGCAGGACTCATGGCAGATCATCTGGGACATGTTCCTGAAAACCTGAAACATGCTGCTGCTACAGTTGTTTCAACTATGAACTTTGACCTTTGAGGGGCATTAATGGTACCAAAGACTGAATCTGTTCCACTTTTAAAATCATCTGTTCATCTACCTCCTACTTCTCAAGGAATCTACTTGCATTTTTAAAGAAAACATCCCACATCCACTGCGCTCAGACTATGATCAAACATACGGTTAAATGACAGTGAAATGAGTATTACCTTGCATAGTTATTATAGCTAAAGTTTAGCTTTGTATACTGTTTTATGGTGTTGGGTTTGGTGTGCAGTACAATGTATAACTTATATTTTTACTATTGTTAAAGTTATATCAAGAATTTTCATGTGTTGACATGCATGTAAGTATATATTTATAACTACAATAAAAACATCCATCTCTAAATAATTTCAAAAAGCTGTGTTTTGTGCTTACCTTAGTATTACAACTAAAATTATAGAATATATAATAAAAAAATAAACAGTTGCATTGTATCATGCAAATAAAACAAGTTTAGAAAAGCGTTATTGTAGTAATTTTGTATTGAAAAGACTGGAATATTAGAAAAGTAGTTTTCAAAATCTAAAACATTAATAACCGAATGATAATAAAATAATAATAATAATAAAATCCAATGTTAGTAAATATGTAACAAAAAAAAATCCCAAATTTTCTTACTATTGTTTCGTGAATGTAGGACGCGGTTAGATTAAGCTAGGCATGAAAGATTCCTGATTTTGCTCCAGTTTAAATATTTTACGTTAAACATTTAATTATTTTAATATGTATTACTTTTTATTTTAAGGCATTTTGGGCCATTGAATTCCAAACAATATTCTTTCTTTTATAATATAATAATTAGGGAAATCACCTTTTATGGAAATCAAGTCCATTACGCTACCATGTCCGCTACCACCATACGTTCTCTGAACGGACCAGTTTCTTAACAACATCGATGCTGATTGGCTATCTAGGTGACGTTGACTCCAGACTAAGCAATACGGGCGGTGTTTTACTCAAAACAAACGCAAAACATTGAAACTGCGCCATTTTGGCTCAATTGGACTCACAGTTCACTGCTTTTTAGAACACGGAACGATTCATATTCGAATCGACATCACAATATTAAATCGCAACGAATTCAAAATGTTATTTTATTTAAAAACATCGCTTGAAATGCAGTCTTGAAGAATAGCGCATGTGTGACAATGTTGCGTTAATTTGTTTAACAGATACAGTTACATTCTGTTTGGTACATGCTGACATTAATCGAGTAAACGCCTTATTGATATGGACGTGTCGAGCCCACTTGTTGCGGCTGCCTCGGACGGCGAGCGTCCAGTTCGGAGGGCGAGTACACACTAGCGAACGGGCCTGCGGTGAGAGACCCCGAGAGAAGCGAGGGTGAGACGCCGATGGAGGCTGCTGCAGGTGCGGTCGGGTTCAGTATCTCGTCTGGACACGCTGAGCGCACTGAGACTCAACCGAACCCGACCGTCCGCGACACGGAGCTCCGTATCTACACCTGTTTATGGAAGCCCGGTGAACTGCTACAGCTGGACGGAGTCACCGGGCAAGATCACATCGAGCAGAGTGAAGCGGCTTGGAAGAGCCCGGAGGAACATGGGGCCCATTGGGAAAGACCTGTATGGTGTGTATACGCATGCAAAATGTCATTTTACAATTGTTATATCTTATCTAATAATAAAGATATAGCACCAAGATATATATATATATATGAAGAGTTCAGATGCAAAAGCCTCCAAATGCCATTTGAAATTTTCTTCTTTAATGATGATTTTTGTCAAACTTGTACATTTAAGTTCAGTAATTTCACTTCAATAACAATTAATAGGTAATTATCATTGCCGTTTAAGTGAAATCACTGAAATTAAATATACAAGTTTGACAAAAATCATCATTAAAGAAAAAAATTTCAAATGGCATTTAGAGGCTTTTGCATCTGAACTCTTCATATATATATATATATATATATATATATATCCTATATGTAAATGTTGGTTAATTATTAGACAATTTTGTACCACACAAATAGGTAACAGGAATGCTCATCAAGGTTGCATTTAAAAATAGAGGGAAAAAAGCCGCAGAATATTGTGAAATATTTGTTACTATTTAAAATAATGGTTTTCTATTTTAATATACTTTAAAATATAATTTAATTATGTGATGCAAAGCTTAATTTTCAGAATCCTTACTCCAGTGTCACATCACATTATCCTTCAGAGATCATCTTTTAGTTTGCCGATTTGTTTCTTAATGTTGAAACAGTTTTAGCTACTTAATATATATATATATATTTATTTATAACATGTGATTGCTTTTCTTCAGGATTTTTTGATAAATAAATAACTTAAAGAACAGAATTTATTTAAAATAGAAAAGAGACCTCTTTCAAAACAGCAATAACAAAAATAGTAATGTTTCCAAATGGTACTGTATGTGTGGTGTGTGTGTGTATATATATATATATATATATATATATATATATATATATATAGTAATTAAGCTGTTTTATTTCTGTGATGTTTTTTTTTTTAAATTCCATAGCTAATTATATATCAACTCTATTATATTAAGTGTTTAAAATCCTCATTTTGAGATTTTTTTTGCGAACGTGTTAATCGTCAAAACAGATTGTTTTTATTATTATATTCAGTTGTCTTAACCATGATCTGTTTTGTTAACCATTTTCTGTATCGTTTTCTCCTTCAAGCTGTGAAGAGGCTCAGAGAAGCTGCCAACTCCAATGATATTTGACACGGGTGAGAGTCATCAGCGTGACAGTAGTGGAACACACTTGATGCTAAGATTTGATCTACAGTGAGATTAAAAGTCTGTTCCCTTTTTTTTTTCCTTCTAGTTCGTAGATTGCTGGAAGATGATACTGATCCTTGTGCTGCTGATGACAAGGGCAGGACGGCCTTACCACTTCTCTTCCTGCAATGGCAACGAGAGTATTGGTAAGATCAGACAAAACTGATTAATATTAAGGATAATTCACCCAAAAAATTAATTGATGTCATCATTTACTCCCCCTCATGTCATTCGAAACTTTCGTTAATCTTAAGACTTTCGTTAATATTCGAAACAAGCCTCCCTTGGTATATCAACCAATTCTCACAGAGACGTAAATGACCAGATATTAGTTTAAATGTTTACTACCTTAAATGATGGAGGGTATTGACTAACCGTTTATATGATGATGGCAAGAGATAATGAATATTTGATCGCAAACAAATACCAAGATAACGTTCGAACAGCAGTTACAAATTAAAACATTTGTGTTTGTTCTGGTAATTGGGAAAGTAATTGACTGGGTGAGTAAAATTATTTTTTTAAGCGCTCTGTCTAATGGCGCTTTTCTATTACCAGTACCAGATCGACTTGCCTCGCTTTTCTCTCCGATGTTAACTGGTCATGGAAGCATGAAAATCTATTCTAATGAACCCCCTAACACAAATTAAGACTTTGTAAAAGATCATAATAGGTCCTCTTTAAACATTTTCCATTTTCTCTTTCCATCTCCACTTTTAACAATGTAGTTCAGTTGTTGCTGAGTTATGGTGCTGACCCAAACCAGAGAGACAGCCTCGGAAACACACCACTGCATCTGGGTAAGAATGTGCATTAGCAAATTTGTTTGGTACATATTTATTTGCATAATCATGTATAATTAAATATATATTCAAAGCTGTAAGAAAGAAGCTTACTGTGACTTAAATTGCCTTTTACAGCTGCCTGCACCAACCATGTGCCTGTCATCACTACCTTACTGCGAGGAGGTACGATTGATCGTCTATGACGGAAAAACAAATGGATCTAAATCTTATTCATCCGACATCTTTCTGATATTTCTTAACAAATTCGTAATAAATGTTCATTATGAACGTTCCCTTAGGTGCCCGTGTTGATGCTCTGGACCGTGCTGGACGGACTCCTCTTCATCTTGCCCGTTCAAAGCTCAACATTTTACAAGAGGGAGACTCCCGTAGTCTAGAAACCCTCAGAGGAGAGGTCACACAGGTCATTAACACACAACTTTTGTTGATAATATACTCACCCCCATGTCATCCAAGATGTCCATGTCTTTCTTTCTTCAGTCGAAAAGAAATGAAGGTTTTGATGAAAACATTCCAGGATTTTTTTCCATATAATGGACTTCAGTGGGAACCAAACAGTTCAAGGTCCAAAAGACAGTTTCAGTGCAAACTGTTCAAAGGGCTTTAAACGATTTCAGACAGTGAATAAGGGTCTTATCAAGTGAAATGATCGCTCATTTAAAAAAAATAATAACAAAGTTTAAGTTTTATAAGCTCAAATGCTCGCCTTGCTTTGTTCTGTGATGCACGTTCGTGACTCTCCTGTTCGAACTCGTTCATCAAAACGAACAAATCTTTTTCCGAAGTCAATTCGTTCATTTTGTTTGTTGAATGAACCAAATGACACAAAAAAAGATTCGTTCATTTTGATAAATGAGTTTGATAAACAAGTTCAAAACTTTATTATGTAATACATTAAAGTTTTTTTAAAAGTGAACTACTCCTTTAAAGTGAAGCATTTACGAAGAACCGAACCGCTCTGAGACACTGAAAACACCCGATCACAGTGCTTTGCTTCACTCTGAAACACGCAGCGCCAGTGCTGCTCCTACACTTCTGGGGGCCGCCCCGTCCAAATGATTTTTCCAAATGCATGATTCAATAACTAAAGCATGATAAATATAGTTTACCCAAGAAAGCCTAAGTAAACATACGTAAATACGTCAATAAATATCTAAATGTAGGCCTACTAACTTTAGACTCGTGGGCATTGCTTTTAAAGCACTTGACAGAACTCACAGGAATGTGTTTTTCTTATACATTAAACCACGCACAAGAACGTTTTGATTATTGATGTATACTACTGGCACAAACTGAAAATTACATTTCATCATGGGGTGTTTCTAACGATACACAAATATAATATTGATATCTAATATTGAACCTGGAGATCTGGATTTGAGCATTGTTGTTTTATGAATTTATTGGTTTGTCAAGGTTAAAAATGCTTTTTTGTAACATTTTAAAATCTTACGTACTTCATTCTTGGCACATGTTATTTCTTTTTTTCTTGCACCAAGACGCATGTAATTTATATGCCACACTGCATGATGTCCAAGTCCAAAACAATACTTAATTAAATACAAGTATTAGAAAAAAGAAATTTCCGCTTGACTCCGCTAAAGTTGAATCACATTTGTATGTTATAAAAAGATATTTTTACATTATAAAGTGATATGTTTAAATACTTTGAGAGCAAGGGGCCCCCTGGTGGTTTGGGGGCCCTACAGACCTTGTATAATTTGTTTATAGGGAGGACTGGCACTGCGCAGCACATATATTTATTTAACAAAATCACATTTGATTATGGTGCTAAGCCATATTGTGATTTTGGTTTAATTTTGATTCTTCTTGAAGTCTTGTGTGTAATTGTAATGACTACATGGCAAAAAATAATGTTAATTAATATTAATGTGCCAGACTAAGGTTTCGAATATGTACATAATATAATTATACTAGGCTCCTGTTGTACTGTACATGCTTGTATGTGCTATATTGGAAGATGAACCAATGATCTCTGAATATGTCTGTAGATCATTCAAATGCTGCGGGAATATCTGAATATAATGGGACAGAGTGAGGAGAGAGAGAAACTAGAGCACATCTCAAACCAGCTGCAGAACACCCGCACCAGACAGCAGGTACAGCTCACACACATCTAAGATAGAGCGCATGTACTCAGAATAAGGTGCTGATATATTGTGCATCTGCGTAATCCTTTTAAGTACCGTACTCTGTCTTTGATATCATTGTATCTTTGGGACATTGTAATTCTTTCATGTGATCCACAGGTGGACGAGGTGACGGACCTACTGGCCAGCTTCACGTCTCTCAGTATTCAGATGCAGAATATAGGAGACAGGTAGAGATGGATGGAAGAAAAGACGTGAGAGGATGGGACAACTGTGGCTTTTGTTTAGAAAATAGTAGAAACTATTTATATATGATGACATGCCTACATGTATTACACAACTGTAATTCCGGTTATTTAAATTCAATTTTGACTGCCTAAATGTATGACACCAACTGTGTATTTCTGGTTATTTAAATTTAATTTTAACTGAGAACACGATGAATTGCCTTTTTATGTTTGTTCCTGGAACAATTCCTTTTCTGTTATGCCTTTATGGTAGCCTATTATGTCACTGTTTACTGTATATCTATTTGAAAGACAGCCAAATAAATTACATAATGTTAAGAGTGTTTGTGGACTCTGTCTTTGATGCAGGGATCTTAGAATATTAAAACTAAAGTATAAGCTGTGAATTTGCATATCGCTTTTATATAGTAATTATCGTTATTTCATACTTTTATTGTCAGTTTTTTGGTTTGTAAAAAAAAAAAGAAAAAAAAAAAGAGGGCTTTCATTGTTGTGATACACTCTCTGGTCTCAAAGTCCCTCCTCCTCATCTTTGGCTGCTTTGTTGTTGACTCCCATCAAAGATGGCGTCGAGCGCCAACTAAACCCACAACCAACCCGAGGTAATATTTCACTGATTTTTGCACAAAACCGATGATTTCTGCATATAACTTACATGCATTCCGTGTCATTTTTGCAGTACTGAAAAAAACCCATAAAATTGCATGGTGAGAACGTTCCGTTAATCGAGTTGTAACCCGATACCGGCCTATGTGCACCGCAGCCGCGGGTCTGCGCGCGCTAGGCGATCCGTCAGAGACGCGCGACACGTCCGCAGCTGCCCGAATACACTTGAGCTGAAACAGGGAAGCGCTGGATCCTGATGAAGCATGGGGAAGGGGGTGTGTGAGTACATTTCTTCAAAAGTAGGCGGGAAATGTTCAATAATGAGTGTTGAAGGAGGCAGATCTTCTCGTTCGTGTTTTTGGGACTCCGGCGAATGCCACTGGAAGCTTGACTAAAGTTGCGGCTGGAGGAAAGCTGATGTGTGTTGCTGAGCCTGATCTGTCACTAATGAGTGTGTGTGCTTTCAGTAGCTCATCTTCAGAGTTTTTTAACACTTCTGGCATGCAACATTGTATTTGAAGAAACCCTTTATCGTAATCAGAAGAATGAGTTTTGTTTTGTTTTCATAGTTTTTCCAGTGATTACTTCCTTACATTTATTTGGTTTTACATCTTTAATATGTTAAGCATCATATCATTGAATTCCGTTTTATTTGTGTAGTAATTGCAAACTTTTGTGGCTTTTAGTCCATAATCAAATGATCTTGTTTACACTTTATTTTTATGCTGTCCCTGTTACAGTGTAATTGTACATGATTTAATTACTGAGCAATATGTTATTAGGGTTAGGGTAGGGTTTGGTTTTGGGTTATTTACATTATGAAATTCTAGCTTTTATTATAGTAAATACATGTAACTTGTGTAACATAGACATATCAAATAAAGTGTTAACAATCAGGGCTGACAACTTTTGAGTTTTGGAGTGGAGTGAGAATTGGGGATGGGGTTTGTATTGATATTGATTGAATTACAGTTCATGGATACTTAATTTGCTTTTCTGAGGTAAATGTAACGTTACGTGACATTGTTTTATCAGCGGTTGAAACACTAATTGAGCGATTACATGAGACATGATACTCTAATGTTCATTCATGTTTATTTTGTGCTTTAAATTGTAGTAAAGCATACACTTTTATTGCTAAAAGACTTAAAAGTGGTAGATTTAGAATACAAGTATTAGACTACACCTGAAGACCAACCGAAAAATACTATATTTATAATCAAATTTCATGCAAAACAATTCTTCAGTTTGACATTTAGACTGCTTCCAAGTAGTGCAGATAACTAGTACATACCAAAGCGCAAGTTTAATGGAAACAGAGTTATTAGTTACCTAAGCTGGAAAGGTCTTTGAAGATAATGCTTTGTTCTGGTCAAGAGTGTTTTTTTGGACTAAGCTTGATGATTTTAATCTGTTTTTGTGCATTAGAGCCACATGACTGACCAGTCCCACCTGAAGAACCAAGAATGACTATGGCCTTTGAGGAGATAAAGAAGAAAGGAATGATGGGTAATGATTGTCAGACAAAAGCATGTTAATTCACTCAAACATATCCATTGAAAACCTACTATGAAACTGCCTTTCTTGTAGATATTTCGGGGATGGAAGGAGAAGTCGGTCTTGTTGCTGGTCGCAGCCAAAGAGAGAAGAGGCGCTCGTATAAAGATCTGTTGAGAGAGGAAGAAGAAATCGCAGCGCAGGTGCTCAAAACCTCCAAGAAACACCACAAGGTAACAGCAGGAAGTTACTGTAACATCCAACATCAAGTTGCATCATATTAAAGCTAGGGTATACGATTTCAAAGATTGTTCATTATTAATATCCTCGTTTAGATGCTGGTTATGGTTATATAGTACAATCCTAACAATATGAATAGAAAAAAGAACGAAAAAAATCCATTCACTCTATTGGCTGTACAGCCGCAGAAAAGTTGACCAATGTAAGCTGTGCGGCCGCACAGCTTATATTGGTCAACTGCTCTCATCCAATCACCAGCTCCACTTGAAACTCTGCCTGGCGCTCGCGTCTCCAACCCAACCGCACCCGCCCCCGCCCCCGCCCCCGCCCCCCTCCGTGCGTGAGCAAACAGCTGAAGACTGTCTATGGTAGCTAGCTAGTAGCGTCAGATCAGCAATGGATAAAGCAATGGATAAAAATATAAACGACAACAGCAAGCGGCCCCTGCTTGCCTCTACTGTAAAGTTTGGACGCAAGAGAAAGTCTGTGGAGGAAAGATCAGAGATTAAAAAGAAATGTAAAGAACGCCGGACTCTAAGTAGGATAAATATAGCGTCCTTCATTGACCATTGTAGAAAGCTTCAGGGAGATCTGGGGCTGAAAACAACGCTGACACGGATGACTTTTTGTTGAGCAGGTAAACATTTATTTATTCTTTTATGGTGTGACGTGTTACGTGGCTTTTTATCAGTTTGACAACTTGCTCATGCTGCCGGTCGGCATTGGAATGTTAGCCGTTTAGCATCGCCGATCGCGGTTCAAAGTAATTATATTTCTTGTTCGAGGTTTCTGTTCGAGCCGATCGGAATTTGAACAAGATGCGCTGCGTGCTGCAATAACAATTACTGAAACCTTAGCGATACTAGTAGTATTATAATGGTGGTGGGGAGTTTAGAACATTTCATGTGTTGCTAATCTTGCGTTGACGTGAACTCAAACGTGACATACGTCAGGGATCAGGTAGCACAGAGGGGAGGGGGGGCGGGATGAGTTTTTAAAAACTTCCCTACCGTCTCGGCCGATTTTTAACATCGTATACCATAGCTTTAACAAGAGGTTGACGAGTCCATTGATTTTACCAGTAAACATGTTCCGTAACTGTGTTGCCTGTTTGTAGGTACTAATGATTTTAATAAAACACGCAACTTGATGTGATGTTACCTAGGTAGATATGACATCTGGTCTGAGAAGGATTTGGACCTGTGTTTTTCCCTCTCAGGGCACTTGTCATTGACTCTTGCTTAGGGATGCTGTGATCACTCGGCTGATACTCACTTCTTATAACTTGCAACTTGTCTGATCGAATAAACTGACAAAAAGCCTTCGATTTTCCATTTCTGCCCTCAGCGTCACTTCCTGTCATCACCTGCGCGATAGTATTAAAAGTGTTGAGAAAAGAGGAAAAATGTATGTGCTGCCCTCGGTCTTCCTCAAGTGTACGTAAAATAATAATAATGTTGGTTACAAACTGGGATACAATTCACAGATCTTTATTAAAACACTCCTATAAGAGTAGCATCTGATTTCCTTGTTAAAGAGTTAGTTTACTACCTTGAAAGTGTTAGTTGCGTAATGTTATGTATTTTAATATAGATAATATTTTGTGTAAGCCTACTTGGTTTTTATTAAGCCTCTTAAAATGTCTTTTTTTTTGGTATATTTTTTAATTCATTAAAGTTACACTATGTAACTTTTTTGTTCAAAATTAACAACATTTAAAAAATGAGTCAATACATCGTCAATCCTTATCCCAAAACACGTTTTGTCTTACCCTGATTCACTGTGGTAAGTCTATTATAAGTTTATATATTAGACCAGGCTGGATGGTTTTTCGCTGGAAGTTTCTCCGGTTACTTTGACGCGTGTATGGTGTGTGAGTGGAAAGGTTAGTTGGCACAGCGAGCGAGAATGGTGAACATGGAGCAGCTAAATCACCAACTTTTTTAAAAATCACCCGTTTAATCACTGAATCACCCGCTTAAAAATAAAACTCTGAAGAGAGGAAAGTCAGCTAGCAAAAAGTGAACTCTACAGAGCTCGTAATAAAACAAGAATCAACATTGACTTTGCTTTTCAGAGATGGAGAGAACTGAGGGATTTGAAATGTTGTAAATGTGAAGATGGTGTTTTTATTACTCAATGTGTGAATAAGGTATTTTATTCAACAGATAAATTGCTATATGTAGTTTTCTAACAGAGTTCATTGTAAAGCATTGTCTATTTTGAAGGATCATATTCATCCTCACAATCACGCAGAGCCGAACCACAACAATGTTCTTCAGCAAAATGTATGCAGTTTTGTCTTTCAACCACTATTGCCACAAAAGTTACAGTACATTGGGAATCTGCATGCCGATTTAGATAACAGTTATCAGTAATTATATTATCTGTAAAACCCTGATCAGAGCATCCCTACTCAGAGCATTCCCATTTTAGTTGTAGTATTAGATCAGTAACCATATGTGGATTGTTTCCTCACTGATATTATCTTTGTGGTACATATCATGCCTGTTTCAACATGCACTGTTGTCTTTTAGGATTCTGACCTTTTCCTATTAGGAGGAGATTCTCACAAGAAAAAAAAGAAGCACTTGAGTGATGACTACTATCACAGAGGTGAGGAGTTTTGTCTTGTTTTATAGGCAGCATTTTTAAAAGTGCTCCAGAGCTTCTTGCTAGTGTTGTAAATGAAACCAAGCCTCTAAAGCTACAGAAACATTATTAAAACATTCTTCATGGGCTGCCACTCAGTTAATGGCTTCTCATGTGTACTATGCAAATAGTGCACAAAGTTGAATGTTGTTCATTGATTCCAGTAGTCTTACGTTAGCATATTTGTTTTCTAAGCACAAAAAAATAAACAGCCAACACAAAATTGGGTGAAATAGTTCATTTTATTCCTTTTTTATTTTTATATTACGTTTAAATTTGATATTTTTGTTTCTATATTATTATGTTTTATATTAGCTGCTTTTTATAAGTTAAAATATATGAATAATCTAATATTACGTAAATGTTTGTTGTTAAATAATTTTTAAATTACATCAAAAATATCAATAATTATTATTATATGTAATAACTATGTATAAAATTGTAATCATTTTATAAAATGAACACATTTACTATTATCACTGCCATAGGTGCAGATTTCTGTTTCCGTATGAATACTTGATGAATACTTTTACCTACTTGATGAATACTTGTGTACTGAGGTGTCTCTCGTAAGTAGAAACATATGGACCGCAAATACATTACCAACCAGGCAAAAACACAAATTCCAATAATTTTGTTGCCAGTCACTCTTGCGCTGTTACTCCGGATGATTTTGGTGTTAATTACTTAAATTTATTCAATTTATCATTGCGAAAAAACAGAATATAATGCATAAGAATATAACGCAGCTTTAAAATAGTTTCTAAACTCTCCCCACAGACCATCACAGCTCTGGTCAGCCGCCCCACAAGAAGAAGCGCAAGTCTTCAGATCACTCGCTCTCCCTCTCCTCCTCGTCCTCCTCTCACCCGTCCCACTCCACAGACACAGCCATGGGCCTCCTGGAGGCCATTACCTCCCCGCTGGCAACGGGCACCGACCCCACCCCGCACTTCTACAAAAAACCCTCCTACCCTCCCCACGCCTCCTCGCACTCCTCCAAAGACCGCAAACAGGACAGCGGCTCTAAAAGCAGCCATTCCTTCTCGCACTCGCGTCCGCCCGGCTCGTCCTCGTCTAAAAAGCATTCGTCCTCCTCAAAGTCACTGCTGTTCCACGGAGGAGCTGGAAAAGGAGAGCCGTTGACGCTCTGTGATGCTGAAGGACTGAAGATGAAGCTCATCCTTTCTTCAAAAGAGAAGAACGAAGGTGTCGGGACGAACGAGGGATTCTCCTTCCCGGTCCATTCTTCTTCCTCTTCGGGTGTGGTAGGCCATCATTCGTCCTCCAGCTCGAAGAAAGGAGGGATGAAGAAAGAGAAAGACAAAGACAAAATGATGCCGAAGCCACCCAAGAAAAAGCAGCACAGCCGAGAGCCGCTGCCTGTTGTGGGGAAAGAGGTGGAGGTCGTGGGTGAGTGGGGAATTACACTTTTCAGGTCTACTGATGTAATTGGGGGATCTTTAAAGAAAACCATCAATGTATTGCTTCATTAAATAAAATTGTATTTATTCATATAATAATAATATTTGAATAATAACCATTTATTTTAAGTGAGAAATGTGTAGACAAAACAAAGATATACACTAGTGATTAAAAGTTGTGGGTCAGTAAGGTTTGTTTTTGGAAAAAGAAACATTCTTATATTCGGCAAGATTGCATTAAATTGATCAAGTGACAGTAAAACATATTTTGAACTTTCTATTAATCAAAGAATCCTGTTTTTAACATTGATAATAATAATAATCAATGTTTATTGAGCACAAAATCATCACATCAGAATGATTTGTGAAAGATCATGTGACACTGAAGATGCTGAAAACTCAGCTTTGATCATAGGAGTAAATTATATTTTAAAATATATTCAAATAGTCAACCGATATTTTAAATTGTAATAACATTTCACAATATTAGTGTTTTTTACTGTATGATTGATCAAATAAATGCAAATTTAAAGAAAATAAAAAAGCCATAGATTTTATTATTGTATATTAAAAAAAATGTTTATTCTGGTTATATATTTATTATAGCGTCAAAAAAACAAACCTAAACAAATATTGAAACACAATCTGTGTCAGTATCAGTCATAAAAAGTCAATACTGGTCAATCTTTACTTATGGTGTCTATATAATGACAAACTTTCAACATCCAATTGTTCAAAATCTCTAAAGAACAAAGAAATGAAACACTCACCGACACTAAGCAATCATTTTTCTGTTTGTATTCATCAGGTCATTACGGAGGCATGGGTGGAGACAGCTCATCTTCAGGAGGAGAACTAGAGGCCGGCGAGCTGGTGATTGATGACTCGTACACACATCTTTCAAAAAAGAAGAAAAAGAGCAAGAAGAGCAAAAAGAAAAAGGATAGAGAGCGAGACAGAGAGAAAGGATCCAGGGAGAAGAAACACAGCAAAGGAAGTGGAGGGAAGAAAAGCTGTCCAGGTGAGACACATTTTACTTTCTTTAAGGCAAGACAACCCAGGTGAATTGGGTAAAACATTGAATTAATATATAGTTGATTGATTAGACCAATGATTGATTACATTAAGAACTGCAACCACTCTGGTTACACTGAATCTGATTTTACTGAATTTAAACTTGTCTCTCTCTGTTAAGCAGTTGATCAGTCTAGAAGCCACTCCCATACACACAGCTCATCCAATCACAGCTCTGCCGGTGGTGTGTACGCTATGGCTCCACCCACCTCATCCCATCACCATCAAAGCATTGAACTAATGGGTGAGAAGAAGAAGAAGAAGGACGAAAAGGAGAAAGAGAAGCATGACAAGGACAAGGTACATTAAAACTCTTTCTCACACCTTGAGGTTTGATTTTTCCAGTAATTTTAATGTTCTGTCATTCATCGTGTCAGCCGAAGAAGAAGAACATGACGGCCTATCAGGTGTTCTGTAAAGAGTACAGGGTCAATATCAACGCAGAGCAGCCTGGATTAGGTGAGTGCTGTTGTTCTCTGCACCTGATCTGTCAATCATCTGTGCTGTTTCGTGATTGGTTGAATTTGTTCTTTTTCCGCCTCAGTCTTCGGGGAGCTGAGTAAGAAACTCGCAGAGGTGTGGAAACAGCTGCCTGAAAAAGACAAACTGGTCAGCACCTTTTACCTTTACTTTTATAGGTTTCAAATTAAAAAAGTGACTTATTTTCGTGCATTGTGTGTATTATTGTGTCTTTAGAATCTTTTATCAAAATGTAACTCCTTTTCCACTGGTTAATGTTAACTAATGGTCATTTAGTCATTGGTTTAGGCTATTGTAATGGAAAAATTATAATGTTTTTTTTTATATATATATGTAATGCTGGTTAATGCTCATAAAGAGGCCAGAGTAATTTTAGTATTATTTATATGCTATTAATATTTAAAATTAGCTTATTTTTCGATTTTTGGTTGAAATTTCTTTTATTTTACGTTTTAGTAATTGTATGTGCTTTTCTTATTTTTTTTATTATTAACATTTAGCTTTAAATTATTTTATCATTAAACTTATTTTATTTTATTTTAATATATTTTAGTACATCAGCTTAAACTTACTTTGTCCAGGCAGCATTTCAAAACATTTAGCAAAATTTTTCAATATTTTTCATCTAATATTTATATTTTATTTCATCGTTATTTCAATTACCGAAAACTATTTTTAATAGTTTTAGTTAACAATAACAAAATTGAAAGTAGCGAGTAATTTGTCACATCTTGACATGATTTGAAGAAAATAACAAGTAAAATGGGTTGTTTTATGTTGGCTTTAAACACTTAATGGCAGCATTTTGTAATTTCAGTCAAATGTGGGACAGTGTTGCATATCCTCTCTTTCTGTCCTCTTTCTGACACTGAAGGTGTGGAGACAGAAAGCTCAATATCTCCAGCACAAGCAGAATAAAGCTGAAGCTATGACGGTCAAGCGGAAAACCTTAACAACCTCAGACAGTAAAAGTAAAGGTGAGACCAAAGCTTTTTCTCAGTTAACTGTCTTACACATTTCATTTTTCCGCATGTATCAACATATTTCTTGAGCCCTTTCTGTGTATCTGCTTATCTCAGGCTCCAGTAAAGGTGTCAGTTTAGGAGCAGGATTGGCCCCTCAGGGCCGCTCGTCTCTGGGTATGTCGTTGTCTCCGGTGCGGGTGCCTGATGTGGACCCCATAGATGCAGCAGCTCACCTTCAGCTTTTGGGCGAGTCGCTGTCTCTGATTGGACACCGACTTCAGGAAACGGAGGTTTGTGTCACAAAAATGTTTCTTTTAATCCTTCCTTTTCACCTAATTCGCTAACAGACCTATCACAGATCACTGTCAGTGCGTTTGATTTCACCGGTAGAAACTTTTTGAAAATATGGACGAAGGTACTGAATACGCAGATGGATGCATTATGGATAGGGTTTGGTACCGAAACGCGGTGCCAATAGGGAACCGTTCCGACGTAACCAGTAAAAACCAGACCGAATAAGAACGAAAATTTCAGTGCCTGAGTCTCTGTGTCATGAGGCACACACACTCACAGGGATCTTGTACAGTCCATGCCGGTTCTGTTTTGGCAACACAAGGAGGACTAACATTCATATTAGGGAGGTGTTCATAATGTTTTGTCTCATCAGTTTCGATCATCTTCATAAACGTCTCTGTTCGTCCTGCAGGGGATGGTGGCGGTGTCTGGCAGTCTTTCGGTTCTGTTAGACTCTATTTTATGTGCTCTTGGTCCATTAACCTGCCTGACAGCACAAGTTCCTCAGCTCAACGGCTGTCCACGCAACGTCCTGGTGAGACACACTTTCACACATTCCAGTTTTTTTATTATGGGCTCCCCAACAATTCACTTGTTTTCTACAAAATCTTTACAAAAGATTCTTATTTGCGAATCAAATGCACAGTTTATGATTTCAACTCTTAATTTTTTTTGCAGTCAAACACTTTGGACAACATTGCTTACATAATGCCTGGACTATGAATCTCTTAAAAAGCACTTAAAGAGACTGGGTTACATTTGGACATATTCCTAGAAGCAACAAACGGAGGACCAGAGTTGTTTTTTTTTTTACTTTTTCTGATCAATGGACATTCTTAATCTCAAACATTTTAAATACAATTTTTAGAAAAATGTCAGTCATTTTTTTACTGTTGTTAGAAAAAAAAAAATCCTTTTTTAGAGGGCACTTTTGAAGTTTCCCTTTTGTGTTTGTGTTGGCGTCTCAAAATGTCAAGGTCTGTTTAAAGATGTGTTTGTGAGTATATGTGATCAAATTCACATGCTTTTTATGTTTTATACAAATATGTGCAGTTTAGTTTTATGGCCCAATGTTGTTGTTTTTCTAATTTAACATTGACTTAATTTATATCAACTGCAGTTTAACTGTGCTATCATCATTTCATGTCTTACATATTGTATTTTTGTATTGTGAATGTTGTAATAATATACTGGGGTTGGACAATGAAAGTGAATTATTATTGTGGTGTAGGGCCTCCTTTTGCAGCTAATACAGCATCAGTTAATCTTAGGAATGACAGACGCTAGTCCTTCACAGTGGCCAGAGGGATTTTGAGGCATTCCTCTTCCAGACAGTGGCCAGGTCTCAATGTGATGTTGCTGGATGAAAACGTTTTCTGACTTTCTCCTCCAAAATTCCCCAAAGTGACTTTAAATATTTAGATCTGAAGACTGTGCAGGCCATTGGAGATTTTCAACTTCACTTTTATGTTCGTCAAACCATTCTGTCACCAGTCTTGCTGTGTTTGTAGGTGCATTATTATGCTGATACACGGCACCCCCTTCGTCCTCCAGAATGTTTCGTCAGTCCTTGTCAGTGATGCGTCCATCAGGCACAGTAGGTTGCAATATTTTATGTACAGCTGTGCTATTGCTCTGCTAATTAAGTGAAGATTGGTCATCAGGCCTCGCGTATACAGACAGACATGCAACCTCCAACACTATATTGGCCAGTGTTTCAGTTTCATTGTCCAACACCTGTAGTTTTCAAGGTTTGGCACGTTTACAGGACAAGCATGCATAAAATCATTTTAAAGGTGGACTAAGTCTTTTTTTTCTTTTAGAATTGTTTTATACCTTAAGAAACCATAGCTCATTTCACTATTTTTTTTTATAATAATGTACACTTATATGACATGAAGACCCCAGTCATATCAGTGGGCCCCACAGCATGGTAGCCTTCATTTTGAAATCGCATGATCAGATGAAAACTTATCACATCTTGCTAACCTGCCAATTATAGCTCACTTTCGGTTGCTGAACAACTTAATCAAATAAGCCTGTGAATATTTTACAGTAGCATCAACTGAAGTGTTGCTTGATGGGTATCAGTTGCCATAAAATAATTACTTGATGCATCAACGGTTTAGTTCACCTTTAAAGTGATTGTTGATAGTTTTAGAAGATGGAAAAATAAGTAAAATATATTTGCATTGATATATGTGCATTTTGCATTGACTTATTTCCATTAAATCTAAAACTAATCTAAAAAAGTGGGTTTGCTGTTATAAAATATTTTTATAAATGACTTTTCCTGATGTGTGTCATACGTTGGCCTCCAAAAAATATTTGGATGTACTGTGCCAGTCGAAAGTTTGGAAACATTAAAGTTTTTTTTTTTCTCTTAATGTCACCTAGGCTGATTTATTTGATCTAAAATACTGTAAAAAAACAAACAAAAAAAACTTAAGAGTAAGTACATTCTTGTACTTTTTCCTTTAAACTCTTTTCCATAAAAGGGATAGTTCACCGAAAAATGAAAATTCTGTCATTATTTAATCACCATGTTGTTACAAACATGTAGGGCTGGGTATCGATTCACATATTCGATTCGATTTCGGTTCGCAAGCTCTCAGTTCGATTCGATTTTCGATTTCGATTCCTGATTTGATTCTCGATTAAACTATAATGAATATGGATGTAATACAAATCCTATATTTATAAAAAAAAAAAGAACAGGACATAAATTTACTAGTTGGTTAATTAATACAAAGAAATTAAGAGCCACAAACCTGTATTTAAAAATCTTTTTATTTTAGGTACACTATACACTAAATGCATACAATGAATAGACAGGATTTTGATGCAAGATGCAAAATTGATACTGGAAAATGGACAAGTCAGAACAGTCGCACCGCTTGATCAAACAGGATCAGATTTTTTTTATGTTTAAGATAGATATAGATAAATAAATATATAAATATTTAGACATTTTTTTAATTACATTGATCATACCTAAATGTTTGTTTTTACAATGGGGTAATTTTTTGTTAAGAGTTTATGCAACATATGGAAGCTTGATTTCAATCTTTGAATTAAATTGGAAAATAAATACAATAGAATAAAGACACAAATAAATAGACATTTTGGGTAGTTTTTTGGGTATGTCAGAAATACAAACTGAATAAAGTAAATCGTAAATCCAATGTAAAATAACGCTGGGTAGTCTTTTTAGTCTAGACTGAATTAAATACATAGGCTATTAATTCTGATTGCTTACAATTAATGCTATATTATGTTGTTATGACAACAGAATTAATGACAGACACATATGGCTGCGTTCACTTTAAGAACTACCGGTAGTGCACGGATCCATTACTGTCTCAGGTAGATTCTGATAGAGGGCTATGAGACTTAGACCTGAGTGCCAAAATGGAGGCTCTAGACCCTTCCAGAGCTGAGATATTGAGATCCCACGTAGAATTTATGCATTATAAATATCTCAATATCTCAGCTCTGGAAGGGTCTAGAGCCTGCATTTTGGCACTCGGGTCAAAGTCTCATAGCCCTCTATCAGAATCCAGAGTTTCAAGAAGATCGGAGATACTAAAAATTTTGACCGAAAAAAAAAAACGACAGTGTTACCCCTTTCGTTTTTTTTTTTTGGTGCGAAAAAAAAAAGTTTCTCCAATCTTCTCAAAACTCTGGATTATGATAGAGGGCTGTGAGACTTTGACCTGAGTGCAAAAATGGAGGCTCTAGACCCTTCCAGAGCTGAGATATCGAAATTCAAAATTTCGACCCAAAAAAAAAACGACAGTGTTACCCCTTTCGTTTTTTTTCGTTTTTGGGCGAAAAATTAAGTTTCTCCAATCTTCTCAAAACTCTGGATTATGATAGAGGGCTGTGAGACTTTGACCTGAGTGCAAAAATGGAGGCTCTAGACCCTTCCAGAGCTGAGATATCGAAATTCAAAATTTCGACCCGAAAAAAAAACGACAGTGTACCCCTTTCGTTTTTTTTCATTTTGGGGCGAAAAATTAAGTTTCTCCAATCTTCTCAAAACTCTGGATTATGATAGAGGGCTGTGAGACTTTGACCTGAGTGCAAAAATGGAGGCTCTAGACCCTTCCAGAGCTGAGATATCAAAATTCAAAATTTCGACCCGAAAAAAAAACGACAGTGTTACCCCTTTCGTTTTTTTTTTGTTTTTGGGCGAAAAATTAAGTTTCTCCAATCTTCTCAAAACTCTGGATTATGATAGAGGGCTGTGAGACTTTGACCTGAGTGCAAAAATGGAGGCTCTAGACCCTTCCAGAGCTGAGATATCGAAATTCAAAATTTCGACCCGAAAAAAAAACGACAGTGTTACCCCTTTCGTTTTTTTTCGTTTTTGGGCGAAAAATTAAGTTTCTCCAATCTTCTCAAAACTCTGGATTATGATAGAGGGCTGTGAGACTTTGACCTGAGTGCAAAAATGGAGGCTCTAGACCCTTCCAGAGCTGAGATATCGAAATTCAAAATTTCGACCCGAAAAAAAAACGACAGTGTTACCCCTTTCGTTTTTTTTCATTTTTGGGCGAAAAATTAAGTTTCTCCAATCTTCTCAAAACTCTGGATTATGATAGAGGGCTGTGAGACTTTGACCTGAGTGCAAAAATGGAGGCTCTAGACCCTTCCAGAGCTGAGATATCGAAATTCAAAATTTCGACCCGAAAAAAAAACGACAGTGTTACCCCTTTCGTTTTTTTTCGTTTTTGGGCGAAAAATTAAGTTTCTCCAATCTTCTCAAAACTCTGGATTATGATAGAGGGCTGTGAGACTTTGACCTGAGTGCAAAAATGGAGGCTCTAGACCCTTCCAGAGCTGAGATATCGAAATTCAAAATTTCGACCCGAAAAAAAAACGACAGTGTTACCCCTTTCGTTTTTTTTTCATTTTTGGGCGAAAAATTAAGTTTCTCCAATCTTCTCAAAACTCTGGATTATGATAGAGGGCTGTGAGACTTTGACCTGAGTGCAAAAATGGAGGCTCTAGACCCTTCCAGAGCTGAGATATCGAAATTCAAAATTTCGACCCGAAAAAAAAACGACAGTGTTACCCCTTTCGTTTTTTTTCGTTTTTGGGCGAAAAATTAAGTTTCTCCAATCTTCTCAAAACTCTGGATTATGATAGAGGGCTGTGAGACTTTGACCTGAGTGCAAAAATGGAGGCTCTAGACCCTTCCAGAGCTGAGATATCGAAATTCAAAATTTCGACCCGAAAAAAAAACGACAGTGTTACCCCTTTCGTTTTTTTTCATTTTTGGGCGAAAAATTAAGTTTCTCCAATCTTCTCAAAACTCTGGATTATGATAGAGGGCTGTGAGACTTTGACCTGAGTGCAAAAATGGAGGCTCTAGACCCTTCCAGAGCTGAGATATCGAAATTCAAAATTTCGACCCGAAAAAAAAACGACAGTGTTACCCCTTTCGTTTTTTTTCATTTTTGGGCGAAAAATTAAGTTTCTCCAATCTTCTCAAAACTCTGGATTATGATAGAGGGCTGTGAGACTTTGACCTGAGTGCAAAAATGGAGGCTCTAGACCCTTCCAGAGCTGAGATATCGAAATTCAAAATTTCGACCCGAAAAAAAAACGACAGTGTTACCCCTTTCGTTTTTTTTCATTTTTGGGCGAAAAATTAAGTTTCTCCAATCTTCTCAAAACTCTGGATTATGATAGAGGGCTGTGAGACTTTGACCTGAGTGCAAAAATGGAGGCTCTAGACCCTTCCAGAGCTGAGATATCGAAATTCAAAATTTCGACCCGAAAAAAAAACGACAGTGTTACCCCTTTCGTTTTTTTTCATTTTTGGGCGAAAAATTAAGTTTCTCCAATCTTCTCAAAACTCTGGATTATGATAGAGGGCTGTGAGACTTTGACCTGAGTGCAAAAATGGAGGCTCTAGACCCTTCCAGAGCTGAGATATCGAAATTCAAAATTTCGACCCGAAAAAAAAACGACAGTGTTACCCCTTTCGTTTTTTTTCATTTTTGGGCGAAAAATTAAGTTTCTCCAATCTTCTCAAAACTCTGGATTATGATAGAGGGCTGTGAGACTTTGACCTGAGTGCAAAAATGGAGGCTCTAGACCCTTCCAGAGCTGAGATATCGAAATTCAAAATTTCGACCCGAAAAAAAAACGACAGTGTTACCCCTTTCGTTTTTGGGCGAAAAATTAAGTTTCTCCAATCTTCTCAAAACTCTGGATTATGATAGAGGGCTGTGAGACTTTGACCTGAGTGCAAAAATGGAGGCTCTAGACCCTTCCAGAGCTGAGATATCGAAATTCAAAATTTCGACCCGAAAAAAAAACGACAGTGTTACCCCTTTCGTTTTTTTTCATTTTGGGGCGAAAAATTAAGTTTCTCCAATCTTCTCAAAACTCTGGATTATGATAGAGGGCTGTGAGACTTTGACCTGAGTGCAAAAATGGAGGCTCTAGACCCTTCCAGAGCTGAGATATCGAAATTCAAAATTTCGACCCGAAAAAAAAACGACAGTGTTACCCCTTTCGTTTTTTTTCATTTTTGGGCGAAAAATTAAGTTTCTCCAATCTTCTCAAAACTCTGGATTATGATAGAGGGCTGTGAGACTTTGACCTGAGTGCAAAAATGGAGGCTCTAGACCCTTCCAGAGCTGAGATATCGAAATTCAAAATTTCGACCCGAAAAAAAAACGACAGTGTTACCCCTTTCGTTTTTTTTCATTTTTGGGCGAAAAATTAAGTTTCTCCAATCTTCTCAAAACTCTGGATTATGATAGAGGGCTGTGAGACTTTGACCTGAGTGCAAAAATGGAGGCTCTAGACCCTTCCAGAGCTGAGATATCGAAATTCAAAATTTCGACCCGAAAAAAAAACGACAGTGTTACCCCTTTCGTTTTTTTTTTTTGGGCGAAAAATTAAGTTTCTCCAATCTTCTCAAAACTCTGGATTATGATAGAGGGCTGTGAGACTTTGACCTGAGTGCAAAAATGGAGGCTCTAGACCCTTCCAGAGCTGAGATATCGAAATTCAAAATTTCGACCCGAAAAAAAAACGACAGTGTTACCCCTTTCGTTTTTTTTCATTTTTGGGCGAAAAATTAAGTTTCTCCAATCTTCTCAAAACTCTGGATTATGATAGAGGGCTGTGAGACTTTGACCTGAGTGCAAAAATGGAGGCTCTAGACCCTTCCAGAGCTGAGATATCGAAATTCAAAATTTCGACCCGAAAAAAAAACGACAGTGTTACCCCTTTCGTTTTTTTTCATTTTTGGGCGAAAAATTAAGTTTCTCCAATCTTCTCAAAACTCTGGATTATGATAGAGGGCTGTGAGACTTTGACCTGAGTGCAAAAATGGAGGCTCTAGACCCTTCCAGAGCTGAGATATCGAAATTCAAAATTTCGACCCGAAAAAAAAACGACAGTGTTACCCCTTTCGTTTTTTTTCATTTTTGGGCGAAAAATTAAGTTTCTCCAATCTTCTCAAAACTCTGGATTATGATAGAGGGCTGTGAGACTTTGACCTGAGTGCAAAAATGGAGGCTCTAGACCCTTCCAGAGCTGAGATATCGAAATTCAAAATTTCGACCCGAAAAAAAAACGACAGTGTTACCCCTTTCGTTTTTTTTCATTTTTGGGCGAAAAATTAAGTTTCTCCAATCTTCTCAAAACTCTGGATTATGATAGAGGGCTGTGAGACTTTGACCTGAGTGCAAAAATGGAGGCTCTAGACCCTTCCAGAGCTGAGATATCGAAATTCAAAATTTCGACCCGAAAAAAAAACGACAGTGTTACCCCTTTCGTTTTTTTTCATTTTTGGGCGAAAAATTAAGTTTCTCCAATCTTCTCAAAACTCTGGATTATGATAGAGGGCTGTGAGACTTTGACCTGAGTGCAAAAATGGAGGCTCTAGACCCTTCCAGAGCTGAGATATCGAAATTCAAAATTTCGACCCGAAAAAAAAACGACAGTGTTACCCCTTTCGTTTTTTTTCATTTTTGGGCGAAAAATTAAGTTTCTCCAATCTTCTCAAAACTCTGGATTATGATAGAGGGCTGTGAGACTTTGACCTGAGTGCAAAAATGGAGGCTCTAGACCCTTCCAGAGCTGAGATATCGAAATTCAAAATTTCGACCCGAAAAAAAAACGACAGTGTTACCCCTTTCGTTTTTTTTTTTTGGGCGAAAAATTAAGTTTCTCCAATCTTCTCAAAACTCTGGATTATGATAGAGGGCTGTGAGACTTTGACCTGAGTGCAAAAATGGAGGCTCTAGACCCTTCCAGAGCTGAGATATCGAAATTCAAAATTTCGACCCGAAAAAAAAACGACAGTGTTACCCCTTTCGTTTTTTTTCGTTTTTGGGCGAAAAATTAAGTTTCTCCAATCTTCTCAAAACTCTGGATTATGATAGAGGGCTGTGAGACTTTGACCTGAGTGCAAAAATGGAGGCTCTAGACCCTTCCAGAGCTGAGATATCGAAATTCAAAATTTCGACCCGAAAAAAAAACGACAGTGTTACCCCTTTCGTTTTTTTTCATTTTGGGCGAAAAATTAAGTTTCTCCAATCTTCTCAAAACTCTGGATTATGATAGAGGGCTGTGAGACTTTGACCTGAGTGCAAAAATGGAGGCTCTAGACCCTTCCAGAGCTGAGATATCGAAATTCAAAATTTCGACCCGAAAAAAAAACGACAGTGTTACCCCTTTCGTTTTTTTTCATTTTTGGGCGAAAAATTAAGTTTCTCCAATCTTCTCAAAACTCTGGATTATGATAGAGGGCTGTGAGACTTTGACCTGAGTGCAAAAATGGAGGCTCTAGACCCTTCCAGAGCTGAGATATCGAAATTCAAAATTTCGACCCGAAAAAAAAACGACAGTGTTACCCCTTTTTTTTTTTTTTGGGCGAAAAATTAAGTTTCTCCAATCTTCTCAAAACTCTGGATTATGATAGAGGGCTGTGAGACTTTGACCTGAGTGCAAAAATGGAGGCTCTAGACCCTTCCAGAGCTGAGATATCGAAATTCAAAATTTCGATCCGAAAAAAAAACGACAGTGTTACCCCTTTCGTTTTTTTTCATTTTTGGGCGAAAAATTAAGTTTCTCCAATCTTCTCAAAACTCTGGATTATGATAGAGGGCTGTGAGACTTTGACCTGAGTGCAAAAATGGAGGCTCTAGACCCTTCCAGAGCTGAGATATCGAAATTCAAAATTTCGACCCGAAAAAAAAACGACAGTGTTACCCCTTTCGTTTTTTTTCATTTTTGGGCGAAAAATTAAGTTTCTCCAATCTTCTCAAAACTCTGGATTATGATAGAGGGCTGTGAGACTTTGACCTGAGTGCAAAAATGGAGGCTCTAGACCCTTCCAGAGCTGAGATATCGAAATTCAAAATTTCGACCCGAAAAAAAAACGACAGTGTTACCCCTTTCGTTTTTTTTCATTTTTGGGCGAAAAATTAAGTTTCTCCAATCTTCTCAAAACTCTGGATTATGATAGAGGGCTGTGAGACTTTGACCTGAGTGCAAAAATGGAGGCTCTAGACCCTTCCAGAGCTGAGATATCGAAATTCAAAATTTCGACCCGAAAAAAAAACGACAGTGTTACCCCTTTCGTTTTTTTTCATTTTTGGGCGAAAAATTAAGTTTCTCCAATCTTCTCAAAACTCTGGATTATGATAGAGGGCTGTGAGACTTTGACCTGAGTGCAAAAATGGAGGCTCTAGACCCTTCCAGAGCTGAGATATCGAAATTCAAAATTTCGACCCGAAAAAAAAACGACAGTGTTACCCCTTTCGTTTTTTTTCATTTTTGGGCGAAAAATTAAGTTTCTCCAATCTTCTCAAAACTCTGGATTATGATAGAGGGCTGTGAGACTTTGACCTGAGTGCAAAAATGGAGGCTCTAGACCCTTCCAGAGCTGAGATATCGAAATTCAAAATTTCGACCCGAAAAAAAAACGACAGTGTTACCCCTTTCGTTTTTTTTCATTTTTGGGCGAAAAATTAAGTTTCTCCAATCTTCTCAAAACTCTGGATTATGATAGAGGGCTGTGAGACTTTGACCTGAGTGCAAAAATGGAGGCTCTAGACCCTTCCAGAGCTGAGATATCGAAATTCAAAATTTCGACCCGAAAAAAAAACGACAGTGTTACCCCTTTCGTTTTTTTTCATTTTTGGGCGAAAAATTAAGTTTCTCCAATCTTCTCAAAACTCTGGATTATGATAGAGGGCTGTGAGACTTTGACCTGAGTGCAAAAATGGAGGCTCTAGACCCTTCCAGAGCTGAGATATCGAAATTCAAAATTTCGACCCGAAAAAAAAACGACAGTGTTACCCCTTTCGTTTTTTTTCATTTTTGGGCGAAAAATTAAGTTTCTCCAATCTTCTCAAAACTCTGGATTATGATAGAGGGCTGTGAGACTTTGACCTGAGTGCAAAAATGGAGGCTCTAGACCCTTCCAGAGCTGAGATATCGAAATTCAAAATTTCGACCCGAAAAAAAAACGACAGTGTTACCCCTTTCGTTTTTTTTCATTTTTGGGCGAAAAATTAAGTTTCTCCAATCTTCTCAAAACTCTGGATTATGATAGAGGGCTGTGAGACTTTGACCTGAGTGCAAAAATGGAGGCTCTAGACCCTTCCAGAGCTGAGATATCGAAATTCAAAATTTCGACCCGAAAAAAAAACGACAGTGTTACCCCTTTCGTTTTTTTTCATTTTTGGGCGAAAAATTAAGTTTCTCCAATCTTCTCAAAACTCTGGATTATGATAGAGGGCTGTGAGACTTTGACCTGAGTGCAAAAATGGAGGCTCTAGACCCTTCCAGAGCTGAGATATCGAAATTCAAAATTTCGACCCGAAAAAAAAACGACAGTGTTACCCCTTTCGTTTTTTTTCATTTTTGGGCGAAAAATTAAGTTTCTCCAATCTTCTCAAAACTCTGGATTATGATAGAGGGCTGTGAGACTTTGACCTGAGTGCAAAAATGGAGGCTCTAGACCCTTCCAGAGCTGAGATATCGAAATTCAAAATTTCGACCCGAAAAAAAAACGACAGTGTTACCCCTTTCGTTTTTTTTCATTTTTGGGCGAAAAATTAAGTTTCTCCAATCTTCTCAAAACTCTGGATTATGATAGAGGGCTGTGAGACTTTGACCTGAGTGCAAAAATGGAGGCTCTAGACCCTTCCAGAGCTGAGATATCGAAATTCAAAATTTCGACCCGAAAAAAAAACGACAGTGTTACCCCTTTCGTTTTTTTTTTTTTGGGCGAAAAATTAAGTTTCTCCAATCTTCTCAAAACTCTGGATTATGATAGAGGGCTGTGAGACTTTGACCTGAGTGCAAAAATGGAGGCTCTAGACCCTTCCAGAGCTGAGATATCGAAATTCAAAATTTCGACCCGAAAAAAAAACGACAGTGTTACCCCTTTCGTTTTTTTTCATTTTTGGGCGAAAAATTAAGTTTCTCCAATCTTCTCAAAACTCTGGATTATGATAGAGGGCTGTGAGACTTTGACCTGAGTGCAAAAATGGAGGCTCTAGACCCTTCCAGAGCTGAGATATCGAAATTCAAAATTTCGACCCGAAAAAAAAACGACAGTGTTACCCCTTTCGTTTTTTTTTTTTGGGCGAAAAATTAAGTTTCTCCAATCTTCTCAAAACTCTGGATTATGATAGAGGGCTGTGAGACTTTGACCTGAGTGCAAAAATGGAGGCTCTAGACCCTTCCAGAGCTGAGATATCGAAATTCAAAATTTCGACCCGAAAAAAAAACGACAGTGTTACCCCTTTCGTTTTTTTTCATTTTTGGGCGAAAAATTAAGTTTCTCCAATCTTCTCAAAACTCTGGATTATGATAGAGGGCTGTGAGACTTTGACCTGAGTGCAAAAATGGAGGCTCTAGACCCTTCCAGAGCTGAGATATCGAAATTCAAAATTTCGACCCGAAAAAAAAACGACAGTGTTACCCCTTTCGTTTTTTTTTTTTGGGCGAAAAATTAAGTTTCTCCAATCTTCTCAAAACTCTGGATTATGATAGAGGGCTGTGAGACTTTGACCTGAGTGCAAAAATGGAGGCTCTAGACCCTTCCAGAGCTGAGATATCGAAATTCAAAATTTCGACCCGAAAAAAAAACGACAGTGTTACCCCTTTCGTTTTTTTTCATTTTTGGGCGAAAAATTAAGTTTCTCCAATCTTCTCAAAACTCTGGATTATGATAGAGGGCTGTGAGACTTTGACCTGAGTGCAAAAATGGAGGCTCTAGACCCTTCCAGAGCTGAGATATCGAAATTCAAAATTTCGACCCGAAAAAAAAACGACAGTGTTACCCCTTTCGTTTTTTTTCATTTTTGGGCGAAAAATTAAGTTTCTCCAATCTTCTCAAAACTCTGGATTATGATAGAGGGCTGTGAGACTTTGACCTGAGTGCAAAAATGGAGGCTCTAGACCCTTCCAGAGCTGAGATATCGAAATTCAAAATTTCGACCCGAAAAAAAAACGACAGTGTTACCCCTTTCGTTTTTTTTCATTTTTGGGCGAAAAATTAAGTTTCTCCAATCTTCTCAAAACTCTGGATTATGATAGAGGGCTGTGAGACTTTGACCTGAGTGCAAAAATGGAGGCTCTAGACCCTTCCAGAGCTGAGATATCGAAATTCAAAATTTCGACCCGAAAAAAAAACGACAGTGTTACCCCTTTCGTTTTTTTTCATTTTTGGGCGAAAAATTAAGTTTCTCCAATCTTCTCAAAACTCTGGATTATGATAGAGGGCTGTGAGACTTTGACCTGAGTGCAAAAATGGAGGCTCTAGACCCTTCCAGAGCTGAGATATCGAAATTCAAAATTTCGACCCGAAAAAAAAACGACAGTGTTACCCCTTTCGTTTTTTTTCATTTTTGGGCGAAAAATTAAGTTTCTCCAATCTTCTCAAAACTCTGGATTATGATAGAGGGCTGTGAGACTTTGACCTGAGTGCAAAAATGGAGGCTCTAGACCCTTCCAGAGCTGAGATATCGAAATTCAAAATTTCGACCCGAAAAAAAAACGACAGTGTTACCCCTTTCGTTTTTTTTCATTTTTGGGCGAAAAATTAAGTTTCTCCAATCTTCTCAAAACTCTGGATTATGATAGAGGGCTGTGAGACTTTGACCTGAGTGCAAAAATGGAGGCTCTAGACCCTTCCAGAGCTGAGATATCGAAATTCAAAATTTCGACCCGAAAAAAAAACGACAGTGTTACCCCTTTCGTTTTTTTTCATTTTTGGGCGAAAAATTAAGTTTCTCCAATCTTCTCAAAACTCTGGATTATGATAGAGGGCTGTGAGACTTTGACCTGAGTGCAAAAATGGAGGCTCTAGACCCTTCCAGAGCTGAGATATCGAAATTCAAAATTTCGACCCGAAAAAAAAACGACAGTGTTACCCCTTTCGTTTTTTTTCATTTTTGGGCGAAAAATTAAGTTTCTCCAATCTTCTCAAAACTCTGGATTATGATAGAGGGCTGTGAGACTTTGACCTGAGTGCAAAAATGGAGGCTCTAGACCCTTCCAGAGCTGAGATATCGAAATTCAAAATTTCGACCCGAAAAAAAAACGACAGTGTTACCCCTTTCGTTTTTTTCGGGCGAAAAATTAAGTTTCTCCAATCTTCTCAAAACTCTGGATTATGATAGAGGGCCTGAGACTTTGACCTGAGTGCAAAAATGGAGGCTCTAGACCCTTCCAGAGCTGAGATATCGAACTCAAAATTTCGACCCGAAAAAAAACGACAGTGTTACCCTTTCGTTTTTTTTTTTTCGGGCGAAAAATTAAGTTTCTCCAATCTTCTCAAAACTCTGGATTATGATAGAGGGCATGAGACTTTGACCTGAGTGCAAAAATGGAGGCTCTAGACCCTTCCAGAGCTGAGATATCGAAATTCAAAATTTCGACCCGAAAAAAAAAACGACAGTGTTACCCCTTTCGTTTTTTTTTTCGGGCGAAAAATTAAGTTTCTCCAATCTTCAAAACTCTGGATTCTGATAGAGGGCCATGAGACTTTGACCTGAGTGCAAAAATGGAGGCTCTAGACCTTCCAGAGCTGAGATATCGAATTCAAAATTCGACCCGAAAAAAAAACGACAGTGTAACCCTTTCGTTTTTTTTTT
>NW_024121312.1:105556-115790 GCF_016745375.1 Pimephales promelas | reverse complement strand
AAAAAAAACACGAAAGGGGTAACACTGTCGTTTTTTTTTTCGGGTCGAAAAATTTTGAGTTTTCGAATATATCAGCTCTGGAAGGGTCTAGAGCCTCCTTTTTGCACTCAGGTCAAAGTCTCACAGCCCTCTATCATAATCCAGAGTTTTTGAGAAGATTGGAGAAACTTAATTTTTTCGCCCAAAAATTGCAAAAAAAAACGAAAGGGGGGTAACACTGTCGTTTTTTTTTTTGGGTCGAAATTTTGAAGTTTCGAATATCTCAGCTCTGGAAGGGTCTAGAGCCTCCATTTTTGCACTCAGGTCAAAGTCTCACAGCCCTCTATCATAATCCAGAGAGTTTTGAGAAGATTTGGAGAAACTTAATTTTTTCGCCCAAAAATGAAAAAAAACGAAAGGGTAACACTGTCGTTTTTTTTTTTCGGGTCGGAATTTTGAATTTCGATATCTCAGCTCTGGAAGGGTCTAGAGCCTCCATTTTTGCACTCAGGTCAAAGTCTCACAGCCCTCTATCATAATCCAGAGTTTTGAGAAGATTGGGAGAAACGTAATTTTTCGCCCAAAAATGAAAAAAACTAAAGGGGTAACACTGTCGTTTTTTTTTCGGGTCGAAAATTTTGAATTTTCGATATCTCAGCTCTGGAAGGGTCTAGAGCCTCCATTTGCACTCAGGTCAAAGTCTCACAGCCCTCTATCATAATCCAGAGTTTTGAGAAGATTGGAGAAACTTAATTTTTCGCCCAAAAATGAAAAAAATGAAAGGGGTAACACTGTCGGTTTTTTTTCGGGTCGAAATTTTGAATTTCGATATCTCAGCTCTGGAAGGGTCTAGAGCCTCCATTTTTGCACTCAGGTTCAAAGTCTCACAGCCCTCTATCATAATCCAGAGTTTTGAGAAGATTGGAGAAACTTAATTTTTCGGCCAAAAAAAAAAAACGAAGAGGGTAACACTGTCGTTTTTTTTCGGGTCGAATTTTTGAATTTCGATATCTCAGCTCTGGAAGGGTCTAGAGCCTCCATTTTTGCACTCAGGTCAAAGTCTCATGGCCCTCTATCATAATCCAGAGTTTTGAGAAGATTGGAGAACTTAATTTTTCGCCCCAAAAATGAAAAAAAACGTAAGGGGTAACACTGTCGGGTTTTTTTCGGGTCGAAATTTTTGAAATTTTCGATATCTCAGCTCTGGAAAGGTCTAGAGCCTCCATTTTTGCACTCAGGTCTAAGTCTCATGGCCCTCTATCAGAATCCAGAGTTTTGAGAAGATTGGAGAAACTTAATTTTTCGCCCCAAAAAAAAAAAACGTAAGGGGTAACACTGTCGTTTTTTTTTTCGGGTCGAAAATTTTGAGTTTCGATATCTCAGCTCTGAAAGGGTCTAGAGCCTCATTTTTGCACCCAGGTCTAAGTCTCATGGCCTCTATCAGAATCCAGAGTTTTGAGAAGATTGGGATACTTAATTTTTCGCCCAAAAAAAAAAATGTAAGGGGTAACACTGTCGTTTTTTTTCTGGTCGAAATTTTGAGTTTCGATATCTCAGCTCTGGAAGGGTCTAAGAGCCTCCATTTTTGCACTCAGGTCTAAGTCTCATGGCCCTCTATCAGAATCCAGAGTTTTGAGAAGATTGGGGATACTTAATTTTTCGCCCCAAAAAAAAAAACGTAAGGGGTAACACTGTCGTTTTTTTTTTCTGGTTGAAATTTTGAGTTTCGATATCTCAGCTCTGGAAGGGTTTAGAGCCTCCATTTTTGCACTCAGGTCTAAGTCTCATGGCCCTCTATCAGAATCCAGAGTTTTGAGAAGATTGGGGATACTTAATTTTTCGCCCCCAAAAAAAAAACGTAAGGGGTAACACTGTCGTTTTTTTTCTAGTCGAAATTTTGAGTTTTGATATCTTAGCTCTGGAAGGGTCTAGAGCCTCCATTTTTGCACTCAGGTCTAAGTTTCATGGCCCTCTATCAGAATCCAGAGTTTTGAGAAGATTGGGGATACTTAATTTTTCGCCCAAAAAAAAAAACGTAAGGGGTAACACTGTCGTTTTTTTTCTAGTCAAAATTTTGAGTTTTGATATCTCAGCTCTGGAAGGGTCTAGAGCCTCCATTTTGCACTCAGGTCTAAGTCTCATGGCCCTCTATCAGAATCCAGAGTTTTAAGAAGATTGGGGATACTTAATTTTTTGCCCCCCCCCCCAAAAAAAACGTAAGGGGTAACACTGTCGTTTTTTTTTCTAGTCGAAATTTTGAGTTTCGATATCTCAGCTCTGGAAGGGTCTAGAGCCTCCATTTTTGCACTCAGGTCTAAGTCTCATGGCCCTCTATCAGAATCCAGAGTTTTGAGAAGATTGGGGATACTTAATTTTTCGCCCAAAAAAAAAAAACGTAAGGGGTAACACTGTCGTTTTTTTTTCTGGTTGAAATTTTGAGTTTCGATATCTCAGCTCTGGAAGGGTTTAGAGCCTCCATTTTTGCACTCAGGTCTAAGTCTCACGGCCCTCTATCAGAATCCAGAGTTTTAAGAAGATTGGGGATACTTAATTTTCTGCCCCAAAAAAAAAAACGTAAGGAGTAACACTGTCGTTTTTTTTTCTAGTCGAAATTTTGAGTTTTGATATTTCAGCTCTGGAAGGGTCTAGAGCCTCCATTTTTGCACCCAGGTCTAAGTCTCGTGGCCCTCTATCAGAATCCAGAGTTTTGAGAAGATTGGGGATACTTAATTTTTCGCCCAAAAAAAAAAAAAACGTAAGGGGTAACACTGTCATTTTTTTTTCTGGTCGAAATTTTGAGTTTCGATATTTCAGCTCTGGAAGGGTCTAGAGCCTCCAAATTTGCACTCAGGTCTAAGTCTCAGGGCCCTCTATCAGAATCCAGAGTTTTAAGAAGATTGGGGATACTTAATTTTCGCCCAAAAAAAAAAAAACGTAAGGGGTAACACTGTCACTGGTCGAAATTTTGAGTTTCGATATTTCAGCTCTGGAAGGGTCTAGAGCCTCCAAATTTGCACTCAGGTCTAAGTCTCAGGGCCCTCTATCAGAATCCAGAGTTTTAAGAAGATTGGGGATACTTAATTTTTTGCCCCCCCCCCCAAAAAAAAACGTAAGGGTTAACACTGTCGTTTTTTTTTTCTAGTCGAAATTTTTGAGTTTCGATATCTCAGCTCTGGAAGGGTCTAGAGCCTCCATTTTTGCACTCAGGTCTAAGTCTCATGGCCCTCTATCAGAATCCAGAGTTTTAAGAAGATTGGGGATACTTAATTTTTCGCCAAAAAAAAAAAACGTAGGGGTAACACTGTCATTTTTTTTCTGGTCGAAATTTTGAGTTTCGATATTCAGCTCTGGAAGGTTTAGAGCCCCATTTTTGCACTCAGGTCTAAGTCTCGTGGCCCTCTATCAGAATCCAGAGTTTTGAGAAGATTGGGGATACTTAATTTTTCACCCCCCAAAAAAAAATGTAAGGGGTAACACTGTCGTTTTTTTTTTCTGGTCAAAATTTTAGTTTCGATATCTCAGCTCTGGAAGGGTCTAGAGCTTCCATTTTTGCACTCAGGTCTAAGTCTCGTGGCCCTCTATCAGAATCCAGAGTTTTGAGAAGATTGGGGATACTTAATTTTTCGCCCCCCAAAAAAAATGTAAGGGGTAACACTGTCGTTTTTTTTTCTGGTCGAAATTTTGAGTTTCGATATCTCAGCTCTGGAAGGGTCTAGAGCCTCCAATTTTGCACTCAGGTCTAAGTCTCATGGCCCTCTATCAGAATCCAGAGTTTTAAGAAGATTGGAGAAACTTGTTTTTTCACCCTAGAAAAAAAAAACAAAGGGGTACCACTGTCGTTTTTTTTTTTTTTTTTGGGGGGGGGGTCGAAATTTTGAGTTTCTCTGATCTTCTTGAAACTCTGGATTCTGATAGAGGGCCATGAGACTTAGACCAGAGTGCAAAAAATGGAGTCTCTAGACCATTCTAGAGCTGAGATATTGAGATTTTTATAATGGCATAAATGCTACATGGGATCTCAATATCTCAGCTCTGGAAGGGTCTAGAGACTCCATTTTTGCACTCAGGTCTAAGTCCCATGGCCCTCTATCAGAATCCAGAGTTTTGAGAAGATTGGAGAAACTTATTTTTTCACCCTAGAAAAAAAAACAAAAGGGGTACCACTGTGGTTTTTTTTTTTTGGGGGGGGGGGGGGGGGTCGAAATTTTGAGTTTCTCTGATCTTCTTGAAACTCTGGATTCTGATAGAGGGCCAAGAGACTTAGACCTGATGCAAAAATTGAGGCTCTAGACCCTTCAGAGCTGAGCTATCAAAGATTTTATAATGGCATAAATGCTACGTGGGATCTCAATATCTCAGCTCTGGAAGGGTCTAGAGACTCCATTTTTGCACTCAGGTCTAAGTCTCATGGCCCTCTATTAGAATCCAGAGTTTTGAGAAGATTGGAGAAACTTATTTTTTCGCCCCAGAAAAAAAAACAAAAGGGGTACCACTGTCGTTTTTTTTGGGGGGGGGGGTCAAAATTTTGAGTTTCTCTGATCTTCTCGAAACTCTGGATTCCGATAGATGGCCAAGAGACTTAGACCTGAATGCAAAAATTGAGGCTCTAGACCCTTCCAGAGCTGAGATATCAAGATTTTTATAATGGCATAAATGCTACGTGGGATCTCAATATCTCAGGAAGGGTCTAGACCCTCCATTTTTGCACTCAGGTCTAAGTCTCATGGCCCTCTATTAGAATCCAGAGTTTTGAGAAGATTTTTTCGCACCGGGGGTCGAAATTTTGAGTTTCTCTGATCTTCTTGAAACTCTGGATTCTGTTTATTTGTAGTGTACTGATAATAGTTTCATATAATTAGTTTGTTAATTAAACTAATAATTATAAATAATTGATTTCTCTATAAAATAATACTACAAACACTTAAAAATAAAAAGATTAGTGCCCTGTTTTGAGGACAAGAAATGAAAACCAATGTGGTATGATGAATGTCCTAAAGATGGAACTCTGCAATGGCCACCTAGTGTTCAGTAGTGTTCATGACATGTTGATATGCCTTTAAGATGACTTCTTCTATGGCGTTCGTTATTGTATGCGTAATGTTGTTATGTGAGCGCGCACGCTCAGTGAGAGTGAGAAAGTTCACACAAAGAGGAAGAAGATGACCGATCTATCGCGGGCTTGTTGTTTTGATATAATGCGTTTACTTCCACTTTGATTTGTAGCGTTTTACAGAGTGTTTTCTTTAACCTGTTAACATCCGCTCTTTCGACATGTATGTGAAGAGTGTGCTTAACTGAAAGAAACCAACTATAATAGGACTCGTGGAACAACCAGTTCATTTGCACTGTCTTTCCTACTCTTCTTCTGGGACCACAAACTCTGACAGACGTTACAACACACGGACTGTTTCAAACAGGGGTTGGATACATATGTTTTGCTACACAAATATAAGTAAACACTTTGCAGACTGAACAAAATGACGGATGTTTTTCATGACTCCACTGTTTGATCGCACCCGCGTGTCTCACACACAGGTTACGTTACCTTGTAGAAAATATTTGACCTGGCTGGCAGAACGATTGCCTTTGCCTGCATCTTTGCGGTGACATGACTAACATATTTAAGACCTATCCAATCTGAATTTAAGACAATTTAATACTTTTTAAGGCCTTATTTTTAGGAAAATTGATTGAAGACTTTTTAATACTTTTTAATGACCCGCGGCCACCCTGTCCATCACCATGTCCCTTTAGGCGCTCCATAAAAATAAACGTCAACTGAAAATATAAAAAACGTTTTTTTATAGATATTTCAGCTAGTTTTCAATTTCTCGTTTTCATTCAGTTCAACTTGTAAAAAAAATTACAAATGAAAATAAAATGAATAAAAACGATATAGACATTTAAACAAAAAAACATTACAAAAGCACACAAAAAAATTACTACAAATAAAAAATGACCTTGCGAGAAGAGGGTTGGTCACTTTGCTGAATTCCAGACACATGAAGCGTCCCCCTGGCTTAAGGACGCGCAAAGCCTCTTGTAGAGCCTGCAAACAGTGACATCATCATAATAACTAGAGACCTACAGAATGATCAAAGACCTCATACACATCATTCTTCAAATGGAGAAATTAATAAATGATAACAACATGAAATGCAATATGGACAACAATTCAAAGTTAATTCAATTCAATTTCAAACTTTCAAGACAGTGTTATTTATTTCAGTGTCTATTATTAAACTGTTCAGCAATCTGATGTGAAGTGCAGAGTCTTTACTTGCTCTATGTGGGTGACATTTCTGATGCCGAAGGCAATAGTGTATATGTCAAACTGATCGTCATCAAACGGGAGCTCTTCTGCATCGCCTGCGACCCATGACAGACCTGCAAGCATGTGACAATGAAATCAACCTTGATATTTCACTCCAAAACATGCATAATCATGTCTTTGGTTACAGATGATCATACCTGTGGTAATTTCTGCTGTCTCAGCCTTTTGTTTTCCAACTTTGAGCATTTCTTTATTGATGTCACACACCACAGCCCGTGACTGTGGAGGCCCTGCATCGTTGGACAAATAATGTTCAGAGATGTCCTGCCATGATGGTGTCTGACGGGATTTTGCTCTTAGCCGCTGCTGACGATCATACATCGAGCGTGTGTACTCCAGGAAGCGGAAAGATATGTCACCTACAGCAGAATAGCACATTTCTGAATATGTACGAACATCTAGGGCAAGGGTTTTCAATATTTTCTGTGCCATGGACCCGAAATATGATCATCGTAATCCTAAAATTGTAAAGGCAGCTATATGTGTACTGTAAGGAAAAAAAATCAAAATTAAAAGTGGCTTGACTCTTGGCTTGCCATAATCCTAACCAAACGTATATTACACACAGTGCATTTCCTATGCATGTAAAAACAAATTTTCGCGTATAAATTGCACTATGAACGCACTGCGTGCGAGACGCATTTAGTGTGACCGCGTTGATATATCTAGAGCCTCCATTTTTGCACTCAGGTCTAAGTCCCATGGCCCTCTATCAGAATCCAGAGTTTCAAGAAGATCAGAAAAACTCAAAATTTCGACCAAAAAAAAAAAAAAAAAAAAAACGACAGTGTTACCCCTGTCGTTTTTTGTTTTTGTTTTTTTGTGCGAAAAAATAAGTTTCTCCAATCTTCTTGAAACTCTGTATTCTGATAGAGGGCCATGGGACTTAGACCTGAGTGCAAAAATGGAGGCTCTAGACCCTTCCAGAGCTGAGATATTTATAATGGCATAAGTGCTACGTGGTATCTCAATATCTCAGCTCTGGAAGGGTCTAAAGCCTCCATTTTTACACTCAGGTCTAAGTCCCATAGCCCTCTATCAGAATCCAGAGTTTCAAAAAGATCAGAGAAACTCAAAATTTCAACACCCCCCCATATTTTTTTGTGCGAAAAAATAAGTCTCTCCAATCTTCTTGAAACTCTGGATTCTGATAGAGGGTCAAGGGACTTAGACCTGAGTGCAAAAATGGAGGCTCTATGGCAACCAAACGTCACTGGTGAGACAAAGGTGCAACGGACGGACGGCCAGATTATGTTTTGGCAGGGAAAAACTGATCAGAAAATGTAATGAAAATGTAACAGAAGTTGTAGAAATGTAGTGGAGTAGAATTGCTGCAAAATGTAACGAAGTAAAAAGTATGCGCTATTTATTCTACTTAAGTAAAGTAAAGATACGTGAAAAATGTACATAAGTAAAGTAACAAAGTATTTGTACTTCGTTACATTTCCACCACTGGACTTAACCGAAATGATATAAAGAATGAGTTACAATTTTGACTTACCTGTGCCACCAGCTGTGTCCAGTAGCCGTAGCCCTGGCTGAGGGTTCATAATGTGCAGCAGTGTGTCTTTCCACAATCTGTGGATTCCCAAACTCATGGCATCATTCATCACGTCATACTTCTCGGCCACACTTTCAAACACCTTATACACTGAGAGTTGAAAAATAACGAGAGAAATGGAAATGTCATGCATGCATGGCTTAGTAGTGGAAAAGGTTCTAGCAGACACTAATATCACACACTCAATTTAAACACGTTTAATTAGGCATAGATAGACAACTAATTATACTAATGAACATACATAAACAACCATACCAAATATGAAGGCAGATACATAGAGATGTGTTGCCAGTATAGTTTCCATATAAGTTACTTGTATAGAACGACTAAAAAGCCAGTATAATTTTGTTTAGGTATGTGAAATTTAGCTAGCAGGACGCATAAATGTATCATGTAATATTGTCATCTCTTTTGAGTTGTCAAACAGTCCTAATAAACAGATGTGTGTAACTCACCTTTCTGTGCTTTCTCCTCCTCTGGGATTGTTTGGAATCCAAAGTGCGTATTTCTGCCCTCTGTGCTATCGCTATATCCTCGACACCCTGTGATCCCAGCACGACAGCATACATGTTTGATTCGACACCGTGAAACATGATGAATATTTCGCGTAGAGTCGGAGAAAAATCTTAATGCCCTGATGGAGGCCGCCATGTTTCTCTCAAGTTCAGTTGCGCAAGTTGTACGTCATAAACCCGTAACGAGACGAGTTGTAGTTCCAGCGGATCTTTGTTGGACTACAAACTGATCAAATATTCAGTAAATATTAACAGTAGTAAAAACTATGGTGCTTGACAACCGGCATTGACTTGCATAAAAAATGAACCCCAAGTTAAAGATGTCTTGATGAAATTTTTTTATTTTTTTAAAAAAGTGGCAATTTAAAGCCCATTTGTGTGAGCCATGCGAACGAGCCAAATGTATTATGTGTGTGTCAGTGTGTGAAAGCTTGTTCTGTGGCGATAGGTTTGTTAACAATTATCAAAATAATAATAAAAAGATAATTTTACTTTATGTAATATGTAGGCCTATAATATGTAAGCTTCTATATAGGCCTATATTTTTGTCGTGTAAACGAAAGCATTGTCTAACTATTTGATATTGTCACACAAACGAGTTGGTAAATCTTAAAAATGTATTTAGGCTAATAATTTGAAAAAAAAATGTTTCAGTAGGCGCGAAGAATTATTGATAGATATTTCTGGATTTCAAACTTTATTTTTTTTTTAATAGGCCTATTTAATAGTATTATTTGACTTTTCATTATTGTTTGGTCTATATTCTTTACTTATTTCCCTTGATTTAATTACTGTTCATTTTTTATTGTATCACAACTAACTGGAAAATGTTAATGCTTTGGTAATTCAAGTATGGTTAAAGACACATTACCACATTCAATAAAAACAAAAAATGTAACAGAAATCCGCTAAAACTCCACGAAATGTCATGTCATCTAAACATTTGTTGGTTGAATTAATCTGTAATGTCACTTACTGAATGCAACTGCTTTTCACACAATCACGTATGTGTTAAGTAACCCACACCACCAGTAGAGGGCACTATAGGATTCATAGTCATACTTGTTGATGACACAGTGCTTATGACTGAAGTCACCAGCAAAATGTAAATGCATGTCGAACTGCTTGTTTGCCTGCCTGAGTGGATTTCATTATATGTGGTATTTAATAAGTAAAGGCTGATTGCATTTATTAGTAATCAAACAAATCACCATTAATAGATGCATTAGCTGTGAGTGCATCATTTATTCAGATCAGTAAAAAAAAAAAAAACCTCATTGATGAATTGTATTTGTTTTGTGATTCATGTTTGTGTTGCATGGTAATATTCTGAATGTGTTCACCTCACATACCATGAACATCTGCAGGTGGGCAGCCACACACACGCGCGCACACACCACACACACACACACACAGGGGAAATGGCTTACACATGGGGCCTGTAATACAGGCTTTGTTTGTGCATCCACTCTACGTCTGGTAGTCATTTTATCTGATAAGCATTTAAGCAACGCAGAAAAACATCAGAGCTGAATTTCTTCCTTCCTTCACTTTTTTCCTCTTCAGCAGATGTTGTTTTGGAGGTCTGTCTAGTTTTCAACTGCATGCTTGTTTGCATGTTCCCCCCTTTGTCATCTCTGTTTATATGGGTGTGGTTGTGCATGAAACTTGGGTCATCTTACAAGCAAATTTTGGAGTCTCCCGAAGGATCTAATTTGCATTGTAAATTCCCTCTCTCTCTCTCTCTCTCTTCTTACCTCTATGTAAATGATTGCATGACATCATTAAAAAAGAGAGAGCATTGGTGACAACTCATGATGTATACAAACAAAGCAAGCAAGACAG
>NW_024121312.1:90977-105056 GCF_016745375.1 Pimephales promelas | reverse complement strand
GTCTGTCATGGGTCGCAGGCGATGCAGAAGAGCTCCCGTTTGATGACGATCAGTTTGACATATACACTATTGCCTTCGGCATCAGAAATGTCACCCACATAGAGCAAGTAAAGACTCTGCACATCACATCAGATTGCTGAACAGTTTAATAATAGACACTGAAATAAATAACACTGTCTTAAAAGCCATTTAACTTTGAATTGTTGTCCATATTGCATATTTCATGTTGTTATCATTTATTAATTTCTCCATTTGAAGAATGATGTGTATGAGGTCTTTGATCATTCTGTAGGTCTCTAGTTATTATGATGATGTCACTGTTTGCAGGCTCTACAAGAGGCTTTGCGCGTCCTTAAGCCAGGGGACGCTTCATGTGTCTGGAATTCAGCAAAGTGACCAACCCTCTTCTCGCAAGGTCATTTTTTTTATTTGTAGTAATTTTTTTGTGTGCTTTTGTAATTGTTTTTTTGTTAAATGTCTATATCGTTTTTATTCATTTTATTTTCATTTGTAATTTTTTTTACAAGTTGAACTGAATGAAAACGAGAAATTGAAAACTAGCTGAAATATCTATAAAAAACGTTTTTTATATTTTCAGTTGACGTTTATTTTTTGAGCGCCTAAAGGGACATGGTGATGGACAGGGTGGCCGCGGGTCATTTTAAAAAGTATTAAAAAGTCTTCAATCAATTTTCCTAAAAATAAGGCCTTTAAAAGTATTAAATTGTCTTAAATTCAGATTGGATAGGTCTTAAATATGTTAGTCATGTACCGCAAAATGCAGGCAAAGGCAATCGTTCTGCAGCCAGGTCAAATATTTTTCTACAAGGTAACGTAACCTGTGTGTGAGACACGCGGGTGCGATCAAACAGTGGAGTCATGAAAAACATCCGTCATTTTGTTCAGTCTGCAAAGTGTTTACTTATATTTGTGTAGCAAAACATATGTATCCAACCCCTGTTTGAAACAGTCCGTGTGTTGTAACGTCTGTCAGAGTTTGTGGTCCCAGAAGAAGAGTAGGAAAGACAGTGCAAATGAACTGGTTGTTCCACGAGTCCTATTATAGTTGGTTTCTTTCAGTTAAGCACACTCTTCACATACATGTCGAAAGAGCGGATGTTAACAGGTTAAAGAAAACACTCTGTAAAACGCTACAAATCAAAGTGGAAGTAAACGCATTATATCAAAACAACAAGCCCGCGATAGATCGGTCATCTTCTTCCTCTTTGTGTGAACTTTCTCACTCTCACTGAGCGTGCGCGCTCACATAACAACATTACGCATACAATAACGAACGCCATAGAAGAAGTCATCTTAAAGGCATATCAACATGTCATGAAAACACTACTGAACACTAGGTGGCCATTGCAGAGTTCCATCTTTAGGACATTCATCATACCACATGGTTTTCATTTCTTGTCCTCAAAACAGGGCAAAAAACTTTTTTTTTTAATTTTCTTTTTTTTTTTTAAGTGTATGTAGTATTATTTTATAGAGAAATCAATTATTTATAATATTAGTTCTAATTTAACAAACTATTATATGAAACTTTATCAGTGACACTACAAATAACAGATTCAAGAGTTCAAGAAGATCAAGAGAAACTCAAAATTTCGACCCCCGGTGCGGAAAAATCTTCTCAAAACTCTGGATTCTAATAGAGGCCATGAGACTTAGACCTGAGTGCAAAAATGGAGGGTCTAGACCCCTTCCTGAGATATTGAGATCCACGTAGCATTTTATGCCATTATAAAAATTCTTGATATCTCAGCTCTGGAAGGGTCTAGAGCTCAATTTTGCATTCAGGTCTAAGTCTCTTGCCATCTATCGGAATCCAGAGTTTCGAGAAGATCAGAGAAACTCAAAATTTTGACCCCCCCCCCAAAAAAACGACAGTGGTACCCCTTTTGTTTTTTTTTCTGGGGCGAAAAAATAAGTTTCTCCAATCTTCTCAAAACTCTGGATTCTAATAGAGGGCCATGAGACTTAGACCTGAGTGCAAAAATGGAGTCTCTAGACCCTTCCAGAGCTGAGATATTGAGATCCCACGTAGCATTTATGCCATTATAAAAATCTTGATAGCTCAGCTCTGGAAGGGTCTAGAGCCTCAATTTTTGCATTCAGGTCTAAGTCTCTTGGCCCTCTATCAGAATCCAGAGTTTCAAGAAGATCAGAGAAACTCAAAATTTCGACCCCCCCCCCCCCCCCCCCCAAAAAAAAAAACCACAGTGGTACCCCTTTTGTTTTTTTTTCAGGGTGAAAAAATAAGTTCTCCAATCTTCTCAAACTCTGGATTCTGATAGAGGGCCATGGGACTTAGACCTGAGTGCAAAAATGGAGGTCTCTAGACCCTTCCAGAGCTGAGATATTGAGTCCATGTAGATTTATGCCATTATAAAATCTCAATATCTCAGCTCTGAATGGTCTAGAGACTCCATTTTTTGCACTCTGGTCTAAGTCTCATGGCCCTCTATCAGAATCCAGAGTTTCAAGAAGATCAGAGAAACTCAAAATTTTCGACCCCCCCCCCCAAAAAAAAAAAAAAAAAAACGACAGTGGTACCCCTTTTGTTTTTTTTTTCTTAGGGTAAAAACAAGTTTCTCCAATCTTCTTCAAAACTCTGGATTCTGATAGAGGCCATGAGACTTAGACCTGAGTGCAAAAATGGAGGCTCTAGACCCTTCCAGAGCTGAGATATCGAAAATCAAAATTTCGACCCGAAAAAAAAACGACAGTGTTACCCCTTACATTTTTTTTTTTGGGGGCGAAAAATTAAGTTTCCCCAATCTCTCAAAACTCTGGATTCTGATAGAGGGCCACGAGACTTAGACCTGAGTGCAAAAATGGAGGCTCTAGACCCTTCCAGAGCTGAGATATCGAAACTCAAAATTTCGACCAGAAAAAAAAAAACGACAGTGTTACCCCTTACGTTTTTTTTTGGGGGGCGAAAAATTAAGTTTCCCCAATCTTCTCAAAACTCTGGATTCTGATAGGGGCATGAGACTTAGACCTGAGTGCAAAAATGGAGGCTCTAGACCCTTCCAGAGCTGAGATATCGAAACTCAAAATTTCGACCCGAAAAAAAACGACAGTGTTACCCCTTACGTTTTTTTTTTTGGGCGAAAAATTAAGTTTCCCCAATCTTCTCAAAACTCTGGATTCTGATAGAGGGCCATGAGACTTGACCTGAGTGCAAAAATGGAGGCTCTAGACCCTTCCAGAGCTGAGATATCGAAACTCAAAATTTCGACCCGAAAAAAAAAACGACAGTGTTACCCCTTACGTTTTTTTTTTTTGGGGCAAAAAATTAAGTTTCCCCAATCTTCTCAAAACTCTGGATTCTGATAGAGGGCCTGAGACTTGACCTGAGTGCAAAAATGGAGGCTCTAGACCCTTCCAGAGCTGAGATATCGAAACTCAAAATTTCGACCCGAAAAAAAAAACGACAGTGTTACCCCTTACGTTTTTTTTTTTTTGGGGCGAAAAATTAAGTTTCCCCAATCTTCTCAAAACTCTGGATTCTGATAGAGGGCCATGAGACTTAGACCTGAGTGCAAAAATGGAGGCTCTAGACCCTTCCAGAGCTGAGATATCGAAACTCAAAATTTCGACCAAAAAAAAAAACGACAGTGTTACCCCTTACGTTTTTTTTTTTTTTGGGCGAAAAATTAAGTTTCTCCAATCTTCTCAAAACTCTGGATTCTGATAGAGGGCCATGAGACTTAGACCTGAGTGCAAAAATGGAGGCTCTAGACCCTTCCAGAGCTGAGATATTGAAACTCAAAATTTCGACCCGAAAAAAAAACGACAGTGTTACCCCTTACGTTTTTTTTTGTGGCGAAAATTAAGTTTCTCCAATCTTCTCAAAACTCTGGATTCTGATAGAGGGCCATGAGACTTAGACCTGAGTGCAAAAATGGAGGCTCTAGACCCTTCCAGAGCTGAGATATCGAAACTCAAAATTTCGACCCGAAAAAAAAACGACAGTGTTACCCCTTTCGTTTTTTTTTTTTGGGCGAAAAATTAAGTTTCTCCAATCTTCTCAAAACTCTGGATTCTGATAGAGGGCCATGAGACTTAGACCTGAGTGCAAAAATGGAGGCTCTAGACCCTTCCAGAGCTGAGATATCGAAACTCAAAATTTCGACCCGAAAAAAAAACGACAGTGTTACCCCTTACGTTTTTTTTTTTGGGGGCAAAAAATTAAGTTTCCCAATCTTCTCAAAACTCTGGATTCTGATAGAGGGCCATGAGACTTAGACCTGAGTGCAACAATGGAGGCTCTAGACCCTTCCAGAGCTGAGATATCGAAACTCAAAATTTCGACCCGAAAAAAAAACGACAGTGTTACCCCTTACGTTTTTTTTTTTTGGGGCGAAAAATTAAGTTTCTCCAATCTTCTCAAAACTCTGGATTCTGATAGAGGGCCATGAGACTTAGACCTGAGTGCAAAATGGAGGCTCTAGACCCTTCCAGAGCTGAGATATCGAAACTCAAAATTTCGACCAAAAAAAAACGACAGTGTTACCCCTTACGTTTTTTTTTTGGGGGCGAAAAATTAAGTTTCTCCAATCTTCTCAAAACTCTGGATTCTGATAGAGGGCATGAGACTTAGACCTGAGTGCAAAAATGGAGGCTCTAGACCCTTCCAGAGCTGAGATATCGAAACTCAAAATTTCGACCCGAAAAAAAAAACGACAGTGTTACCCCTTACGTTTTTTTTTTTGGTGCGAAAAATTAAGTTTCTCCAATCTTCTTGAAACTCTGTATTCTGATAGAGGGCCATGGGACTTGGACCTGAGTGCAAAAATGGAGGTTCTAGACCCTTCCAGATCTGAGATATCGAAACTCAAAATTTCGACCCGAAAAAAAAACGACAGTGTTACCCCTTACGTTTTTTTTTTTGGGCGAGAAATTAAGTTTCTCCAATCTTCTCAAAACTCTGGATTCTGATAGAGGGCCATGAGACTTAGACCTGAGTGCAAAAATGGAGGCTCTAGACCCTTCCAGAGCTGAGATATCGAAACTCAAAATTTCGACCCGAAAAAAAAACGACAGTGTTACCCCTTACGTTTTTTTTTTTGGGGCGAAAAATTAAGTTTCTCCAATCTTCTCAAAACTCTGGATTATGATAGAGGGCTGTGAGACTTTGACCTGAGTGCAAAAATGGAGGCTCTAGACCCTTCCAGAGCTGAGATATCGAAATTCAAAATTTCGACCCGAAAAAAAAACGACAGTGTTACCCCTTTCGTTTTTTTTCATTTTTGGGCGAAAAATTAAGTTTCTCCAATCTTCTCAAAACTCTGGATTATGATAGAGGGCTGTGAGACTTTGACCTGAGTGCAAAAATGGAGGCTCTAGACCCTTCCAGAGCTGAGATATCGAAATTCAAAATTTCGACCCGAAAAAAAAACGACAGTGTTACCCCTTTCGTTTTTTTTTTTTTTTGGGCGAAAAATTAAGTTTCTCCAATCTTCTCAAAACTCTGGATTATGATAGAGGGCACTGAGACTTTGACCTGAGTGCAAAAATGGAGGCTCTAGACCCTTCCAGAGCTGAGATATCGAAATTCAAAATTTCGACCCGAAAAAAAAACGACAGTGTTACCCCTTTCTTTTTTTTTCATTTTTTGGGCGAAAAATTAAGTTTCTCCAATCTTCTCAAAACTCTGGATTATGATAGAGGGCTGTGAGACTTTGACCTGAGTGCAAAAATGGAGGCTCTAGACCCTTCCAGAGCTGAGATATCGAAATTCAAAATTTCGACCCGAAAAAAAAAACGACAGTGTTACCCCTTTCGTTTTTTTTTTTTTTTTGGCGAAAAATTAAGTTTCTCCAATCTTCTCAAAACTCTGGATTATGATAGAGGGCTGTGAGACTTTGACCTGAGTGCAAAAATGGAGGCTCTAGACCCTTCCAGAGCTGAGATATCGAAATTCAAAATTTCGACCCGAAAAAAAAAACGACAGTGTTACCCCTTTCGTTTTTTTTCATTTTTGGGGCGAAAAATTAAGTTTCTCCAATCTTCTCAAAACTCTGGATTATGATAGAGGGCTGTGAGACTTTGACCTGAGTGCAAAAATGGAGGCTCTAGACCCTTCCAGAGCTGAGATATCGAAATTCAAAATTCGACCCGAAAAAAAAAACGACAGTGTTACCCCTTTCGTTTTTTTTTTCATTTTGGCGAAAAATTAAGTTTCTCCAATCTTCTCAAAACTCTGGATTATGATAGAGGGCCTGTGAGACTTTGACCTGAGTGCAAAAATGGAGGCTCTAGACCCTTCCAGAGCTGAGATATCGAAATTCAAAATTTCGACCCGAAAAAAAAAACGACAGTGTTACCCCTTTCGTTTTTTTTCATTTTTTGGGCGAAAAATTAAGTTTCTCCAATCTTCTCAAAACTCTGGATTATGATAGAGGGCTGTGAGACTTTGACCTGAGTGCAAAAATGGAGGCTCTAGACCCTTCCAGAGCTGAGATATCGAAATTCAAAATTTCGACCCGAAAAAAAAAACGACAGTGTTACCCCTTTCGTTTTTTTTTCATTTTTGGGCGAAAAATTAAGTTTCTCCAATCTTCTCAAAACTCTGGATTATGATAGAGGGCTGTGAGACTTTGACCTGAGTGCAAAAATGGAGGCTCTAGACCCTTCCAGAGCTGAGATATCGAAATTCAAAATTTCGACCCGAAAAAAAAAACGACAGTGTTACCCTTTCGTTTTTTTTTTCATTTTTGGGCGAAAAATTAAGTTTCTCCAATCTTCTCAAAACTCTGGATTATGATAGAGGGCTGTGAGACTTTGACCTGAGTGCAAAAATGGAGGCTCTAGACCCTTCCAGAGCTGAGATATCGAAATTCAAAATTTCGACCCGAAAAAAAAAACGACAGTGTTACCCCTTTCGTTTTTTTTTCATTTGGCGAAAAAATTAAGTTTCTCCAATCTTCTCAAAACTCTGGATTATGATAGAGGGCTGTGAGACTTTGACCTGAGTGCAAAAATGGAGGCTCTAGACCCTTCCAGAGCTGAGATATCGAAATTCAAAATTTCGACCCGAAAAAAAAAGTGTTACCCCTACCCTTTTTTTTTTTCATTTTTGGGCGAAAAATTAAGTTTCTCCAATCTTCTCAAAACTCTGGATTATGATAGAGGGCTGTGAGACTTTGACCTGAGTGCAAAAATGGAGGCTCTAGACCCTTCCAGAGCTGAGATATCGAAATTCAAAATTTCGACCCGAAAAAAAAACGACAGTGTTACCCCTTTCGTTTTTTTTCATTTTTGGGCGAAAAATTAAGTTTCTCCAATCTTCTCAAAACTCTGGATTATGATAGAGGGCTGTGAGACTTTGACCTGAGTGCAAAAATGGAGGCTCTAGACCCTTCCAGAGCTGAGATATCGAATTCAAAATTTCGACCCGAAAAAAAAAACGACAGTGTTACCCCTTTCGTTTTTTTTCATTTTTGGGCGAAAAATTAAGTTTCTCCAATCTTCTCAAAACTCTGGATTATGATAGAGGGCTGTGAGACTTTGACCTGAGTGCAAAAATGGAGGCTCTAGACCCTTCCAGAGCTGAGATATCGAAATTCAAAATTTCGACCGAAAAAAAAAACGACAGTGTTACCCCTTTCGTTTTTTTTTCATTTTTGGGCGAAAAATTAAGTTTCTCCAATCTTCTCAAAACTCTGGATTATGATAGAGGGCTGTGAGACTTTGACCTGAGTGCAAAAATGGAGGCTCTAGACCCTTCCAGAGCTGAGATATCGAAATTCAAAATTTCGACCCGAAAAAAAAACGACAGTGTTACCCCTTCGTTTTTTTTTTTTTTGGGCGAAAAATTAAGTTTCTCCAATCTTCTCAAAACTCTGGATTATGATAGAGGGCTGTGAGACTTTGACCTGAGTGCAAAAATGGAGGCTCTAGACCCTTCCAGAGCTGAGATATCGAAATTCAAAATTTCGACCCGAAAAAAAACGACAGTGTTACCCCTTTCGTTTTTTTCATTTTTGGGCGAAAAATTAAGTTTCTCCAATCTTCTCAAAACTCTGGATTATGATAGAGGGCTGTGAGACTTTGACCTGAGTGCAAAAATGGAGGCTCTAGACCCTTCCAGAGCTGAGATATCGAAATTCAAAATTTCGACCGAAAAAAAAAACGACAGTGTTACCCCTTTCTTTTTTTTTCATTTTTGGGCGAAAAATTAAGTTTCTCCAATCTTCTCAAAACTCTGGATTATGATAGAGGGCTGTGAGACTTTGACCTGAGTGCAAAAATGGAGGCTCTAGACCCTTCCAGAGCTGAGATATCGAAATTCAAAATTTCGACCCGAAAAAAAAAACGACAGTGTTACCCCTTTCGTTTTTTTCATTTTGGGCGAAAAATTAAGTTTCTCCAATCTTCTCAAAACTCTGGATTATGATAGAGGGGCTGTGAGACTTTGACCTGAGTGCAAAAATGGAGGCTCTAGACCCTTCCAGAGCTGAGATATCGAAATTCAAAATTTCCCGAAAAAAAAACGACAGTGTTACCCCTTTCGTTGGCGAAAAATTAAGTTTCTCCAATCTTCTCAAAACTCTGGATTATGATAGAGGGCTGTGAGACTTTGACCTGAGTGCAAAAATGGAGGCTCTAGACCCTTCCAGAGCTGAGATATCGAAATTCAAAAATTTCGACCCAAAAAAAAAACGACAGTGTTACCCCTTTCGTTTTTTTTCATTTTTGGGCGAAAAATTAAGTTTCTCCAATCTTCTCAAAACTCTGGATTATGATAGAGGCCTGTGAGACTTTGACCTGAGTGCAAAAATGGAGGCTCTAGACCCTTCCAGAGCTGAGATATCGAAATTCAAAATTTCGACCCGAAAAAAAAAACGACAGTGTTACCCCTTTCGTTTTTTTTTCATTTTTGGGCGAAAAATTAAGTTTCTCCAATCTTCTCAAAACTCTGGATTATGATAGAGGGCTGTGAGACTTTGACCTGAGTGCAAAAATGGAGGCTCTAGACCCTTCCAGAGCTGAGATATCGAAATTCAAAATTTCGACCCGAAAAAAAAAACGACAGTGTTACCCCTTTTTTTTTTTTTTTTTTTTGGGCGAAAAATTAAGTTTCTCCAATCTTCTCAAAACTCTGGATTATGATAGAGGGCTGTGAGACTTTGACCTGAGTGCAAAAATGGAGGCTCTAGACCCTTCCAGAGCTGAGATATCGAAATTCAAAATTTCGACCCGAAAAAAAAAACGACAGTGTTTACCCCTTCGTTTTTTTTTCATTTTTGGGCGAAAAATTAAGTTTCTCCAATCTTCTCAAAACTCTGGATTATGATAGAGGGCTGTGAGACTTTGACCTGAGTGCAAAAATGGAGGCTCTAGACCCTTCCAGAGCTGAGATATCGAAATTCAAAATTTCGACCCGAAAAAAAAACGACAGTGTTACCCCTTTCGTTTTTTTCATTTTTGGGCGAAAAATTAAGTTTCTCCAATCTTCTCAAAACTCTGGATTATGATAGAGGGCTGTGAGACTTTGACCTGAGTGCAAAAATGGAGGCTCTAGACCCTTCCAGAGCTGAGATATCGAAATTCAAAATTTCGACCCGAAAAAAAAACGACAGTGTTACCCCTTCGTTTTTTTTTCATTTTTGGGCGAAAAATTAAGTTTCTCCAATCTTCTCAAAACTCTGGATTATGATAGAGGGCTGTGAGACTTTGACCTGAGTGCAAAAATGGAGGCTCTAGACCCTTCCAGAGCTGAGATATCGAAATTCAAAATTTCGACCCGAAAAAAAAAACGACAGTGTTACCCCTTTCGTTTTTTTCTTTGGGCGAAAAAATAAGTTTCTCCAATCTTCTCAAAACTCTGGATTATGATAGAGGGCTGTGAGACTTTGACCTGAGTGCAAAAATGGAGGCTCTAGACCCTTCCAGAGCTGAGATATCGAAATTCAAAATTTCGACCCGAAAAAAAAAAACGACAGTGTTACCCCTTTCGTTTTTTTTTCATTTTGGGCGAAAAATTAAGTTTCTCCAATCTTCTCAAAACTCTGGATTATGATAGAGGGCTGTGAGACTTTGACCTGAGTGCAAAAATGGAGGCTCTAGACCCTTCCAGAGCTGAGATATCGAAATTCAAAATTTCGACCCGAAAAAAAAACGACAGTGTTACCCCTTCGTTTTTTTTTCTTTTTTGGCGAAAAATTAAGTTTCTCCAATCTTCTCAAAACTCTGGATTATGATAGAGGGCTGTGAGACTTTGACCTGAGTGCAAAAATGGAGGCTCTAGACCCTTCCAGAGCTGAGATATCGAAATTCAAAATTTCGACCCGAAAAAAAAAACGACAGTGTTACCCCTTTCGTTTTTTTTTCATTTTTGGGCGAAAAATTAAGTTTCTCCAATCTTCTCAAAACTCTGGATTATGATAGAGGGCTGTGAGACTTTGACCTGAGTGCAAAAATGGAGGCTCTAGACCCTTCCAGAGCTGAGATATCGAAATTCAAAATTTCGACCCGAAAAAAAAACGACAGTGTTACCCCTTTCGTTTTTTTTCATTTTTGGGCGAAAAATTAAGTTTCTCCAATCTTCTCAAAACTCTGGATTATGATAGAGGGCTGTGAGACTTTGACCTGAGTGCAAAAATGGAGGCTCTAGACCCTTCCAGAGCTGAGATATCGAAATTCAAAATTTCGACCCGAAAAAAAAACGACAGTGTTACCCCTTTCGTTTTTTTTCATTTTTGGCGAAAAATTAAGTTTCTCCAATCTTCTCAAAACTCTGGATTATGATAGAGGGCTGTGAGACTTTGACCTGAGTGCAAAAATGGAGGCTCTAGACCCTTCCAGAGCTGAGATATCGAAATTCAAAATTTCGACCCGAAAAAAAAACGACAGTGTTACCCCTTTCGTTTTTTTTTCATTTTTGGGCGAAAAATTAAGTTTCTCCAATCTTCTCAAAACTCTGGATTATGATAGAGGGCTGTGAGACTTTGACCTGAGTGCAAAAATGGAGGCTCTAGACCCTTCCAGAGCTGAGATATCGAAATTCAAAATTTCGACCCGAAAAAAAAAACGACAGTGTTACCCCTTCGTTTTTTTCATTTTTGGGCGAAAAATTAAGTTTCTCCAATCTTCTCAAAACTCTGGATTATGATAGAGGGCTGTGAGACTTTGACCTGAGTGCAAAAATGGAGGCTCTAGACCCTTCCAGAGCTGAGATATCGAAATTCAAAATTTCGACCCGAAAAAAAAACGACAGTGTTACCCCTTTCGTTTTTTTTCATTTTTGGGCGAAAAATTAAGTTTCTCCAATCTTCTCAAAACTCTGGATTATGATAGAGGGCTGTGAGACTTTGACCTGAGTGCAAAAATGGAGGCTCTAGACCCTTCCAGAGCTGAGATATCGAAATTCAAAATTTCGACCCGAAAAAAAAACGACAGTGTTACCCCTTTCGTTTTTTTCATTTTTGGCGAAAAATTAAGTTTCTCCAATCTTCTCAAAACTCTGGATTATGATAGAGGGCTGTGAGACTTTGACCTGAGTGCAAAAATGGAGGCTCTAGACCCTTCCAGAGCTGAGATATCGAAATTCAAAATTTCGACCCGAAAAAAAAACGACAGTGTTACCCCTTTCGTTTTTTTTCATTTTTGGGGCGAAAAATTAAGTTTCTCCAATCTTCTCAAAACTCTGGATTATGATAGAGGGCTGAGACTTTGACCTGAGTGCAAAAATGGAGGCTCTAGACCCTTCCAGAGCTGAGATATCGAAATTCAAAATTTCGACCCGAAAAAAAAACGACAGTGTTACCCCTTTCGTTTTTTTTCATTTTGGGCGAAAAATTAAGTTTCTCCAATCTTCTCAAAACTCTGATTATTCTGATAGAGGGCTGTGAGACTTTGACCTGAGTGCAAAAATGGAGGCTCTAGACCCTTCCAGAGCTGAGATATCGAAATTCAAAATTTCGACCCGAAAAAAAAACGACAGTGTTACCCCTTCGTTTTTTTTCATTTTGGGCGAAAAATTAAGTTTCTCCAATCTTCTCAAAACTCTGGATTATGATAGAGGGCTGTGAGACTTTGACCTGAGTGCAAAAATGGAGGCTCTAGACCCTTCCAGAGCTGAGATATCGAAATTCAAAATTTCGACCCGAAAAAAAAAACGACAGTGTTACCCCTTTCGTTTTTTTTTCATTTTTGGGCGAAAAATTAAGTTTCTCCAATCTTCTCAAAACTCTGGATTATGATAGAGGGCTGTGAGACTTTGACCTGAGTGCAAAAATGGAGGCTCTAGACCCTTCCAGAGCTGAGATATCGAAATTCAAAATTTCGACCCGAAAAAAAAACGACAGTGTTACCCCTTCGTTTTTTTTCATTTTTGGGCGAAAAATTAAGTTTCTCCAATCTTCTCAAAACTCTGGATTATGATAGAGGGCTGTGAGACTTTGACCTGAGTGCAAAAATGGAGGCTCTAGACCCTTCCAGAGCTGAGATATCGAAATTCAAAATTTCGACCCGAAAAAAAACGACAGTGTTACCCCTTTCGTTTTTTTTCATTTGGGCGAAAAATTAAGTTTCTCCAATCTTCTCAAAACTCTGGATTATGATAGAGGGCTGTGAGACTTTGACCTGAGTGCAAAAATGGAGGCTCTAGACCCTTCCAGAGCTGAGATATCGAAATTCAAAATTTCGACCCGAAAAAAAAACGACAGTGTTACCCCTTTGTTTTTTTTTTATTTTTTGGGCGAAAAATTAAGTTTCTCCAATCTTCTCAAAACTCTGGATTATGATAGAGGGCTGTGAGACTTTGACCTGAGTGCAAAAATGGAGGCTCTAGACCCTTCCAGAGCTGAGATATCGAAATTCAAAATTTCGACCCGAAAAAAAAAAACGACAGTGTTACCCCTTTCGTTTTTTTTCATTTTTGGGCGAAAAATTAAGTTTCTCCAATCTTCTCAAAACTCTGGATTATGATAGAGGGCTGTGAGACTTTGACCTGAGTGCAAAAATGGAGGCTCTAGACCCTTCCAGAGCTGAGATATCGAAATTCAAAATTTCGACCCGAAAAAAAAAACGACAGTGTTACCCCTTTCGTTTTTTTCATTTTGGGCGAAAAATTAAGTTTCTCCAATCTTCTCAAAACTCTGGATTATGATAGAGGGCTGTGAGACTTTGACCTGAGTGCAAAAATGGAGGCTCTAGACCCTTCCAGAGCTGAGATATCGAAATTCAAAATTTCGACCCGAAAAAAAAAACGACAGTGTTACCCCTTTCGTTTTTTTTTCATTTTGGGCGAAAAATAAGTTTCTCCAATCTTCTCAAAACTCTGGATTATGATAGAGGGCTGTGAGACTTTGACCTGAGTGCAAAAATGGAGGCTCTAGACCCTTCCAGAGCTGAGATATCGAAATTCAAAATTTCGACCCGAAAAAAAAAACGACAGTGTTACCCCTTTCGTTTTTTTTCATTTTTGGGCGAAAAATTAAGTTTCTCCAATCTTCTCAAAACTCTGGATTATGATAGAGGGCTGTGAGACTTTGACCTGAGTGCAAAAATGGAGGCTCTAGACCCTTCCAGAGCTGAGATATCGAAATTCAAAATTTCGACCCGAAAAAAAAACGACAGTGTTACCCCTTTCGTTTTTTTTCATTTTTGGGGCGAAAAATTAAGTTTCTCCAATCTTCTCAAAACTCTGGATTATGATAGAGGCCTGTGAGACTTTGACCTGAGTGCAAAAATGGAGGCTCTAGACCCTTCCAGAGCTGAGATATCGAAATTCAAAATTTCGACCCGAAAAAAAAACGACAGTGTTACCCTTTCGTTTTTTTTTCATTTTTGGGCGAAAAAATTAAGTTTCTCCAATCTTCTCAAAACTCTGGATTTGATAGAGGGCTGTGAGACTTTGACCTGAGTGCAAAAATGGAGGCTCTAGACCCTTCCAGAGCTGAGATATCGAAATTCAAAATTTCGACCCGAAAAAAAAAACGACAGTGTTACCCCTTTCTTTTTTTTTTTCATTTTTTGGGCGAAAAATTAAGTTTCTCCAATCTTCTCAAAACTCTGGTTATGATAGAGGGCTGTGAGACTTTGACCTGAGTGCAAAAA
>NW_024121312.1:73231-83503 GCF_016745375.1 Pimephales promelas | reverse complement strand
GGCTCTAGACCCTTCCAGAGCTGAGATATCGAAACTCAAAATTTCGACCCGAAAAAAAAACGACAGTGTTACCCCTTTCGTTTTTTTTTCATTTTTGGGCGAAAAAATTAAGTTTCTCCAATCTTCTCAAAACTCTGGATTATGATAGAGGGCTGTGAGACTTTGACCTGAGTGCAAAAATGGAGGCTCTAGACCCTTCCAGAGCTGAGATATCGAAATTCAAAATTTCGACCCGAAAAAAAAACGACAGTGTTACCCCTTTCGTTTTTTTTCATTTTTGGGCGAAAAATTAAGTTTCTCCAATCTTCTCAAAACTCTGGATTATGATAGAGGGCTGTGAGACTTTGACCTGAGTGCAAAAATGGAGGCTCTAGACCCTTCCAGAGCTGAGATATCGAAATTCAAAATTTCGACCCGAAAAAAAAAACGACAGTGTTACCCCTTTCGTTTTTTTTCATTTTTGGGCGAAAAATTAAGTTTCTCCAATCTTCTCAAAACTCTGGATTATGATAGAGGGCTGTGAGACTTTGACCTGAGTGCAAAAATGGAGGCTCTAGACCCTTCCAGAGCTGAGATATCGAAATTCAAAATTTCGACCCGAAAAAAAAACGACAGTGTTACCCCTTTCGTTTTTTTTCATTTTTGGGCGAAAAATTAAGTTTCTCCAATCTTCTCAAAACTCTGGATTATGATAGAGGGCTGTGAGACTTTGACCTGAGTGCAAAAATGGAGGCTCTAGACCCTTCCAGAGCTGAGATATCGAAATTCAAAATTTCGACCCGAAAAAAAAACGACAGTGTTACCCCTTTCGTTTTTTTTCATTTTTGGGCGAAAAATTAAGTTTCTCCAATCTTCTCAAAACTCTGGATTATGATAGAGGGCTGTGAGACTTTGACCTGAGTGCAAAAATGGAGGCTCTAGACCCTTCCAGAGCTGAGATATCGAAATTCAAAATTTCGACCCGAAAAAAAAACGACAGTGTTACCCCTTTCGTTTTTTTTTCATTTTTGGGCGAAAAATTAAGTTTCTCCAATCTTCTCAAAACTCTGGATTATGATAGAGGGCTGTGAGACTTTGACCTGAGTGCAAAAATGGAGGCTCTAGACCCTTCCAGAGCTGAGATATCGAAATTCAAAATTTCGACCCGAAAAAAAAACGACAGTGTTACCCCTTTCGTTTTTTTTCATTTTTGGGCGAAAAATTAAGTTTCTCCAATCTTCTCAAAACTCTGGATTATGATAGAGGGCTGTGAGACTTTGACCTGAGTGCAAAAATGGAGGCTCTAGACCCTTCCAGAGCTGAGATATCGAAATTCAAAATTTCGACCCGAAAAAAAAACGACAGTGTTACCCCTTTCGTTTTTTTTCATTTTTGGGCGAAAAATTAAGTTTCTCCAATCTTCTCAAAACTCTGGATTATGATAGAGGGCTGTGAGACTTTGACCTGAGTGCAAAAATGGAGGCTCTAGACCCTTCCAGAGCTGAGATATCGAAATTCAAAATTTCGACCCGAAAAAAAAACGACAGTGTTACCCCTTTCGTTTTTTTTCATTTTTGGGCGAAAAATTAAGTTTCTCCAATCTTCTCAAAACTCTGGATTATGATAGAGGGCTGTGAGACTTTGACCTGAGTGCAAAAATGGAGGCTCTAGACCCTTCCAGAGCTGAGATATCGAAATTCAAAATTTCGACCCGAAAAAAAAAACGACAGTGTTACCCCTTTCGTTTTTTTCATTTTTGGGCGAAAAATTAAGTTTCTCCAATCTTCTCAAAACTCTGGATTATGATAGAGGGCTGTGAGACTTTGACCTGAGTGCAAAAATGGAGGCTCTAGACCCTTCCAGAGCTGAGATATCGAAATTCAAAATTTCGACCCGAAAAAAAAACGACAGTGTTACCCCTTTCGTTTTTTTTCATTTTTGGGCGAAAAATTAAGTTTCTCCAATCTTCTCAAAACTCTGGATTATGATAGAGGGCTGTGAGACTTTGACCTGAGTGCAAAAATGGAGGCTCTAGACCCTTCCAGAGCTGAGATATCGAAATTCAAAATTTCGACCCGAAAAAAAAACGACAGTGTTACCCCTTTCGTTTTTTTTCATTTTTGGGCGAAAAATTAAGTTTCTCCAATCTTCTCAAAACTCTGGATTATGATAGAGGGCTGTGAGACTTTGACCTGAGTGCAAAAATGGAGGCTCTAGACCCTTCCAGAGCTGAGATATCGAAATTCAAAATTTCGACCCGAAAAAAAAACGACAGTGTTACCCCTTTCGTTTTTTTTTCATTTTTGGGCGAAAAATTAAGTTTCTCCAATCTTCTCAAAACTCTGGATTATGATAGAGGGCTGTGAGACTTTGACCTGAGTGCAAAAATGGAGGCTCTAGACCCTTCCAGAGCTGAGATATCGAAATTCAAAATTTCGACCCGAAAAAAAAACGACAGTGTTACCCCTTTCGTTTTTTTTCATTTTTGGGCGAAAAATTAAGTTTCTCCAATCTTCTCAAAACTCTGGATTATGATAGAGGGCTGTGAGACTTTGACCTGAGTGCAAAAATGGAGGCTCTAGACCCTTCCAGAGCTGAGATATCGAAATTCAAAATTTCGACCCGAAAAAAAAAACGACAGTGTTACCCCTTTCGTTTTTTTTCATTTTTGGGCGAAAAATTAAGTTTCTCCAATCTTCTCAAAACTCTGGATTATGATAGAGGGCTGTGAGACTTTGACCTGAGTGCAAAAATGGAGGCTCTAGACCCTTCCAGAGCTGAGATATCGAAATTCAAAATTTCGACCCGAAAAAAAAACGACAGTGTTACCCCTTTCGTTTTTTTTCATTTTTGGGCGAAAAATTAAGTTTCTCCAATCTTCTCAAAACTCTGGATTATGATAGAGGGCTGTGAGACTTTGACCTGAGTGCAAAAATGGAGGCTCTAGACCCTTCCAGAGCTGAGATATCGAAATTCAAAATTTCGACCCGAAAAAAAAACGACAGTGTTACCCCTTTCGTTTTTTTTCATTTTTGGGCGAAAAATTAAGTTTCTCCAATCTTCTCAAAACTCTGGATTATGATAGAGGGCTGTGAGACTTTGACCTGAGTGCAAAAATGGAGGCTCTAGACCCTTCCAGAGCTGAGATATCGAAATTCAAAATTTCGACCCGAAAAAAAAACGACAGTGTTACCCCTTTCGTTTTTTTTCATTTTTGGGCGAAAAATTAAGTTTCTCCAATCTTCTCAAAACTCTGGATTATGATAGAGGGCTGTGAGACTTTGACCTGAGTGCAAAAATGGAGGCTCTAGACCCTTCCAGAGCTGAGATATCGAAATTCAAAATTTCGACCCGAAAAAAAAACGACAGTGTTACCCCTTTCGTTTTTTTTCATTTTTGGGCGAAAAATTAAGTTTCTCCAATCTTCTCAAAACTCTGGATTATGATAGAGGGCTGTGAGACTTTGACCTGAGTGCAAAAATGGAGGCTCTAGACCCTTCCAGAGCTGAGATATCGAAATTCAAAATTTCGACCCGAAAAAAAAACGACAGTGGTACCCCTTTCGTTTTTTTTTTTTTTGGGCGAAAAATTAAGTTTCTCCAATCTTCTCAAAACTCTGGATTATGATAGAGGGCTGTGAGACTTTGACCTGAGTGCAAAAATGGAGGCTCTAGACCCTTCCAGAGCTGAGATATCGAAATTCAAAATTTCGACCCGAAAAAAAAACGACAGTGTTACCCCTTTCGTTTTTTTTCATTTTTGGGCGAAAAATTAAGTTTCTCCAATCTTCTCAAAACTCTGGATTATGATAGAGGGCTGTGAGACTTTGACCTGAGTGCAAAAATGGAGGCTCTAGACCCTTCCAGAGCTGAGATATCGAAATTCAAAATTTCGACCCGAAAAAAAAACGACAGTGTTACCCCTTTCGTTTTTTTTCATTTTTGGGCGAAAAATTAAGTTTCTCCAATCTTCTCAAAACTCTGGATTATGATAGAGGGCTGTGAGACTTTGACCTGAGTGCAAAAATGGAGGCTCTAGACCCTTCCAGAGCTGAGATATCGAAATTCAAAATTTCGACCCGAAAAAAAAACGACAGTGTTACCCCTTTCGTTTTTTTTCATTTTTGGGCGAAAAATTAAGTTTCTCCAATCTTCTCAAAACTCTGGATTATGATAGAGGGCTGTGAGACTTTGACCTGAGTGCAAAAATGGAGGCTCTAGACCCTTCCAGAGCTGAGATATCGAAATTCAAAATTTCGACCCGAAAAAAAAACGACAGTGTTACCCCTTTCGTTTTTTTTCATTTTTGGGCGAAAAATTAAGTTTCTCCAATCTTCTCAAAACTCTGGATTATGATAGAGGGCTGTGAGACTTTGACCTGAGTGCAAAAATGGAGGCTCTAGACCCTTCCAGAGCTGAGATATCGAAATTCAAAATTTCGACCCGAAAAAAAAACGACAGTGTTACCCCTTTCGTTTTTTTTCATTTTTGGGCGAAAAATTAAGTTTCTCCAATCTTCTCAAAACTCTGGATTATGATAGAGGGCTGTGAGACTTTGACCTGAGTGCAAAAATGGAGGCTCTAGACCCTTCCAGAGCTGAGATATCGAAATTCAAAATTTCGACCCGAAAAAAAAACGACAGTGTTACCCCTTTCGTTTTTTTTCATTTTTGGGCGAAAAATTAAGTTTCTCCAATCTTCTCAAAACTCTGGATTATGATAGAGGGCTGTGAGACTTTGACCTGAGTGCAAAAATGGAGGCTCTAGACCCTTCCAGAGCTGAGATATCGAAATTCAAAATTTCGACCCGAAAAAAAAACGACAGTGTTACCCCTTTCGTTTTTTTTCATTTTTGGGCGAAAAATTAAGTTTCTCCAATCTTCTCAAAACTCTGGATTATGATAGAGGGCTGTGAGACTTTGACCTGAGTGCAAAAATGGAGGCTCTAGACCCTTCCAGAGCTGAGATATCGAAATTCAAAATTTCGACCCGAAAAAAAAAACGACAGTGTTACCCCTTTCGTTTTTTTTCATTTTTGGGCGAAAAATTAAGTTTCTCCAATCTTCTCAAAACTCTGGATTATGATAGAGGGCTGTGAGACTTTGACCTGAGTGCAAAAATGGAGGCTCTAGACCCTTCCAGAGCTGAGATATCGAAATTCAAAATTTCGACCCGAAAAAAAAACGACAGTGTTACCCCTTTCGTTTTTTTTCATTTTTGGGCGAAAAATTAAGTTTCTCCAATCTTCTCAAAACTCTGGATTATGATAGAGGGCTGTGAGACTTTGACCTGAGTGCAAAAATGGAGGCTCTAGACCCTTCCAGAGCTGAGATATCGAAATTCAAAATTTCGACCCGAAAAAAAAACGACAGTGTTACCCCTTTCGTTTTTTTTCATTTTTGGGCGAAAAATTAAGTTTCTCCAATCTTCTCAAAACTCTGGATTATGATAGAGGGCTGTGAGACTTTGACCTGAGTGCAAAAATGGAGGCTCTAGACCCTTCCAGAGCTGAGATATCGAAATTCAAAATTTCGACCCGAAAAAAAAAACGACAGTGTTACCCCTTTCGTTTTTTTTCATTTTTGGGCGAAAAATTAAGTTTCTCCAATCTTCTCAAAACTCTGGATTATGATAGAGGGCTGTGAGACTTTGACCTGAGTGCAAAAATGGAGGCTCTAGACCCTTCCAGAGCTGAGATATCGAAATTCAAAATTTCGACCCGAAAAAAAAACGACAGTGTTACCCCTTTCGTTTTTTTTCATTTTTGGGCGAAAAATTAAGTTTCTCCAATCTTCTCAAAACTCTGGATTATGATAGAGGGCTGTGAGACTTTGACCTGAGTGCAAAAATGGAGGCTCTAGACCCTTCCAGAGCTGAGATATCGAAATTCAAAATTTCGACCCGAAAAAAAAACGACAGTGTTACCCCTTTCGTTTTTTTTCATTTTTGGGCGAAAAATTAAGTTTCTCCAATCTTCTCAAAACTCTGGATTATGATAGAGGGCTGTGAGACTTTGACCTGAGTGCAAAAATGGAGGCTCTAGACCCTTCCAGAGCTGAGATATCGAAATTCAAAATTTCGACCCGAAAAAAAAACGACAGTGTTACCCCTTTCGTTTTTTTTCATTTTTGGGCGAAAAATTAAGTTTCTCCAATCTTCTCAAAACTCTGGATTATGATAGAGGGCTGTGAGACTTTGACCTGAGTGCAAAAATGGAGGCTCTAGACCCTTCCAGAGCTGAGATATCGAAATTCAAAATTTCGACCCGAAAAAAAAACGACAGTGTTACCCCTTTCGTTTTTTTTCATTTTTGGGCGAAAAATTAAGTTTCTCCAATCTTCTCAAAACTCTGGATTATGATAGAGGGCTGTGAGACTTTGACCTGAGTGCAAAAATGGAGGCTCTAGACCCTTCCAGAGCTGAGATATCGAAATTCAAAATTTCGACCCGAAAAAAAAACGACAGTGTTACCCCTTTCGTTTTTTTTCATTTTTGGGCGAAAAATTAAGTTTCTCCAATCTTCTCAAAACTCTGGATTATGATAGAGGGCTGTGAGACTTTGACCTGAGTGCAAAAATGGAGGCTCTAGACCCTTCCAGAGCTGAGATATCGAAATTCAAAATTTCGACCCGAAAAAAAAAACGACAGTGTTACCCCTTTCGTTTTTTTTCATTTTTGGGCGAAAAATTAAGTTTCTCCAATCTTCTCAAAACTCTGGATTATGATAGAGGGCTGTGAGACTTTGACCTGAGTGCAAAAATGGAGGCTCTAGACCCTTCCAGAGCTGAGATATCGAAATTCAAAATTTCGACCCGAAAAAAAAACGACAGTGTTACCCCTTTCGTTTTTTTTCATTTTTGGGCGAAAAATTAAGTTTCTCCAATCTTCTCAAAACTCTGGATTATGATAGAGGGCTGTGAGACTTTGACCTGAGTGCAAAAATGGAGGCTCTAGACCCTTCCAGAGCTGAGATATCGAAATTCAAAATTTCGACCCGAAAAAAAAACGACAGTGTTACCCCTTTCGTTTTTTTTCATTTTTGGGCGAAAAATTAAGTTTCTCCAATCTTCTCAAAACTCTGGATTATGATAGAGGGCTGTGAGACTTTGACCTGAGTGCAAAAATGGAGGCTCTAGACCCTTCCAGAGCTGAGATATCGAAATTCAAAATTTCGACCCGAAAAAAAAACGACAGTGTTACCCCTTTCGTTTTTTTTTTTTTTTGGGCGAAAAATTAAGTTTCTCCAATCTTCTCAAAACTCTGGATTATGATAGAGGGCTGTGAGACTTTGACCTGAGTGCAAAAATGGAGGCTCTAGACCCTTCCAGAGCTGAGATATCGAAATTCAAAATTTCGACCCGAAAAAAAAACGACAGTGTTACCCCTTTCGTTTTTTTTCATTTTTGGGCGAAAAATTAAGTTTCTCCAATCTTCTCAAAACTCTGGATTATGATAGAGGGCTGTGAGACTTTGACCTGAGTGCAAAAATGGAGGCTCTAGACCCTTCCAGAGCTGAGATATCGAAATTCAAAATTTCGACCCGAAAAAAAAACGACAGTGTTACCCCTTTCGTTTTTTTTCATTTTTGGGCGAAAAATTAAGTTTCTCCAATCTTCTCAAAACTCTGGATTATGATAGAGGGCTGTGAGACTTTGACCTGAGTGCAAAAATGGAGGCTCTAGACCCTTCCAGAGCTGAGATATCGAAATTCAAAATTTCGACCCGAAAAAAAAAACGACAGTGTTACCCCTTTCGTTTTTTTTCATTTTTGGGCGAAAAATTAAGTTTCTCCAATCTTCTCAAAACTCTGGATTATGATAGAGGGCTGTGAGACTTTGACCTGAGTGCAAAAATGGAGGCTCTAGACCCTTCCAGAGCTGAGATATCGAAATTCAAAATTTCGACCCGAAAAAAAAACGACAGTGTTACCCCTTTCGTTTTTTTTCATTTTTGGGCGAAAAATTAAGTTTCTCCAATCTTCTCAAAACTCTGGATTATGATAGAGGGCTGTGAGACTTTGACCTGAGTGCAAAAATGGAGGCTCTAGACCCTTCCAGAGCTGAGATATCAAATTCAAAATTTCGACCCGAAAAAAAAAACGACAGTGTTACCCCTTTCGTTTTTTTTTTTTTTGGGCGAAAAATTAAGTTTCTCCAATCTTCTCAAAACTCTGGATTATGATAGAGGGCTGTGAGACTTTGACCTGAGTGCAAAAATGGAGGCTCTAGACCCTTCCAGAGCTGAGATATCGAAATTCAAAATTTCGACCCGAAAAAAAAACGACAGTGTTACCCCTTTCGTTTTTTTTCATTTTTGGGCGAAAAATTAAGTTTCTCCAATCTTCTCAAAACTCTGGATTATGATAGAGGGCTGTGAGACTTTGACCTGAGTGCAAAAATGGAGGCTCTAGACCCTTCCAGAGCTGAGATATCGAAAATTCAAAATTTCGACCCGAAAAAAAAACGACAGTGTTACCCCTTTCGTTTTTTTTTTTTTCGGCGAAAAATTAAGTTTCTCCAATCTTCTCAAAACTCTGGATTATGATAGAGGGCTGTGAGACTTTGACCTGAGTGCAAAAATGGAGGCTCTAGACCCTTCCAGAGCTGAGATATCGAAATTCAAAATTTCGACCCGAAAAAAAAACGACAGTGTTACCCCTTTCGTTTTTTTTCATTTTTGGGCGAAAAATTAAGTTTCTCCAATCTTCTCAAAACTCTGGATTATGATAGAGGGCTGTGAGACTTTGACCTGAGTGCAAAAATGGAGGCTCTAGACCCTTCCAGAGCTGAGATATCGAAATTCAAAATTTCGACCCGAAAAAAAAAACGACAGTGTTACCCCTTTCGTTTTTTTTCATTTTTGGGCGAAAAATTAAGTTTCTCCAATCTTCTCAAAACTCTGGATTATGATAGAGGGCTGTGAGACTTTGACCTGAGTGCAAAAATGGAGGCTCTAGACCCTTCCAGAGCTGAGATATCGAAATTCAAAATTTCGACCCGAAAAAAAAACGACAGTGTTACCCCTTTCGTTTTTTTTCATTTTTGGGCGAAAAATTAAGTTTCTCCAATCTTCTCAAAACTCTGGATTATGATAGAGGGCTGTGAGACTTTGACCTGAGTGCAAAAATGGAGGCTCTAGACCCTTCCAGAGCTGAGATATCAAAATTCAAAATTTCGACCCGAAAAAAAAACGACAGTGTTACCCCTTTCGTTTTTTTTCATTTTCGGGCGAAAAATTAAGTTTCTCCAATCTTCTCAAAACTCTGGATTATGATAGAGGGCTGTGAGACTTTGACCTGAGTGCAAAAATGGAGGCTCTAGACCCTTCCAGAGCTGAGATATCAAAATTCAAAATTTCGACCCGAAAAAAAAACGACAGTGTTACCCCTTTCGTTTTTTTTCATTTTGGGCAAAAAATTAAGTTTCTCCAATCTTCTCAAAACTCTGGATTATGATAGAGGGCTGTGAGACTTTGACCTGAGTGCAAAAATGGAGGCTCTAGACCCTTCCAGAGCTGAGATATCGAAATTCAAAATTTCGACCCGAAAAAAAAAACGACAGTGTTACCCCTTTCGTTTTTTTTTCATTTTTGGGCGAAAAATTAAGTTTCTCCAATCTTCTCAAAACTCTGGATTATGATAGAGGGCTGTGAGACTTTGACCTGAGTGCAAAAATGGAGGCTCTAGACCCTTCCAGAGCTGAGATATCGAAATTCAAAATTTCGACCCGAAAAAAAAAACGACAGTGTTACCCCTTTCGTTTTTTTTCATTTTTGGGCGAAAAATTAAGTTTCTCCAATCTTCTCAAAACTCTGGATTATGATAGAGGGCTGTGAGACTTTGACCTGAGTGCAAAAATGGAGGCTCTAGACCCTTCCAGAGCTGAGATATCGAAAATCAAAATTTCGACCCGAAAAAAAAACGACAGTGTTACCCCTTTCGTTTTTTTTCAATTTTGGGCGAAAAATTAAGTTTCTCCAATCTTCTCAAAACTCTGGATTATGATAGAGGGCTGTGAGACTTTGACCTGAGTGCAAAAATGGAGGCTCTAGACCCTTCCAGAGCTGAGATATCAAAATTCAAAATTTCGACCCGAAAAAAAAAAACGACAGTGTTACCCCTTTCGTTTTTTTTCCATTTTCGGGCGAAAAATTAAGTTTCTCCAATCTTCTCAAAACTCTGGATTATGATAGAGGGCTGTGAGACTTTGACCTGAGTGCAAAAATGGAGGCTCTAGACCCTTCCAGAGCTGAGATATCGAAATCAAAATTTCGACCCGAAAAAAAAAAAAACCCC
>NW_024121312.1:20024-35072 GCF_016745375.1 Pimephales promelas | reverse complement strand
TGAGCCTCTAGACCCTTCCAGAGCTGAGATATCGAAATTCAAAATTTCGACCCGAAAAAAAACGACAGTGTTACCCCTTTCGTTTTTTTTTTTTGGGCGAAAAATTAAGTTTCTCCAATCTTCTCAAAACTCTGGATTATGATAGAGGGCTGTGAGACTTTGACCTGAGTGCAAAAATGGAGGCTCTAGACCCTTCCAGAGCTGAGATATCGAAACTTCAAAATTTCGACCCGAAAAAAAAACGACAGTGTTACCCCTTTCGTTTTTTTTTCATTTTTGGGCGAAAAATTAAGTTTCTCCAATCTTCTCAAAACTCTGGATTATGATAGAGGGCTGTGAGACTTTGACCTGAGTGCAAAAATGGAGGCTCTAGACCCTTCCAGAGCTGAGATATCGAAATTCAAAATTTCGACCCGAAAAAAAAACGACAGTGTTACCCCTTTCGTTTTTTTTTCATTTTTGGGCGAAAAATTAAGTTTCTCCAATCTTCTCAAAACTCTGGATTATGATAGAGGGCTGTGAGACTTTGACCTGAGTGCAAAAATGGAGGCTCTAGACCCTTCCAGAGCTGAGATATCGAAATTCAAAATTTCGACCCGAAAAAAAAACGACAGTGTTACCCCTTTCGTTTTTTTTCATTTTTGGGCGAAAAATTAAGTTTCTCCAATCTTCTCAAAACTCTGGATTATGATAGAGGGCTGTGAGACTTTGACCTGAGTGCAAAAATGGAGGCTCTAGACCCTTCCAGAGCTGAGATATCGAAATTCAAAATTTCGACCCGAAAAAAAAACGACAGTGTTACCCCTTTCGTTTTTTTTCATTTTTGGGCGAAAAATTAAGTTTCTCCAATCTTCTCAAAACTCTGGATTATGATAGAGGGCTGTGAGACTTTGACCTGAGTGCAAAAATGGAGGCTCTAGACCCTTCCAGAGCTGAGATATCGAAATTCAAAATTTCGACCCGAAAAAAAAACGACAGTGTTACCCCTTTCGTTTTTTTTTTTTTTGGGCGAAAAATTAAGTTTCTCCAATCTTCTCAAAACTCTGGATTATGATAGAGGGCTGTGAGACTTTGACCTGAGTGCAAAAATGGAGGCTCTAGACCCTTCCAGAGCTGAGATATCGAAATTCAAAATTTCGACCCGAAAAAAAAAACGACAGTGTTACCCCTTTCGTTTTTTTTCATTTTTGGGCGAAAAATTAAGTTTCTCCAATCTTCTCAAAACTCTGGATTATGATAGAGGGCTGTGAGACTTTGACCTGAGTGCAAAAATGGAGGCTCTAGACCCTTCCAGAGCTGAGATATAAAATTCAAAATTTCGACCATAAAAAAAAACGACAGTGTTACCCCTTTCGTTTTTTTTCATTTTTGGGCGAAAAATTAAGTTTCTCCAATCTTCTCAAAACTCTGGATTATGATAGAGGGCTGTGAGACTTTGACCTGAGTGCAAAAATGGAGGCTCTAGACCCTTCCAGAGCTGAGATATCGAAATTCAAAATTTCGACCCGAAAAAAAAACGACAGTGTTACCCCTTTCGTTTTTTTTCATTTTTGGGCGAAAAATTAAGTTTCTCCAATCTTCTCAAAACTCTGGATTATGATAGAGGGCTGTGAGACTTTGACCTGAGTGCAAAAATGGAGGCTCTAGACCCTTCCAGAGCTGAGATATCGAAATTCAAAATTTCGACCCGAAAAAAAAACGACAGTGTTACCCCTTTCGTTTTTTTTCATTTTTGGGCGAAAAATTAAGTTTCTCCAATCTTCTCAAAACTCTGGATTATGATAGAGGGCTGTGAGACTTTGACCTGAGTGCAAAAATGGAGGCTCTAGACCCTTCCAGAGCTGAGATATCGAAATTCAAAATTTCGACCCGAAAAAAAAACGACAGTGTTACCCCTTTCGTTTTTTTTCATTTTTGGGCGAAAAATTAAGTTTCTCCAATCTTCTCAAAACTCTGGATTATGATAGAGGGCTGTGAGACTTTGACCTGAGTGCAAAAATGGAGGCTCTAGACCCTTCCAGAGCTGAGATATCGAAATTCAAAATTTCGACCCGAAAAAAAAACGACAGTGTTACCCCTTTCGTTTTTTTTCATTTTTGGGCGAAAAATTAAGTTTCTCCAATCTTCTCAAAACTCTGGATTATGATAGAGGGCTGTGAGACTTTGACCTGAGTGCAAAAATGGAGGCTCTAGACCCTTCCAGAGCTGAGATATCGAAATTCAAAATTTCGACCCGAAAAAAAAACGACAGTGTTACCCCTTTCGTTTTTTTTCATTTTTGGGCGAAAAATTAAGTTTCTCCAATCTTCTCAAAACTCTGGATTATGATAGAGGGCTGTGAGACTTTGACCTGAGTGCAAAAATGGAGGCTCTAGACCCTTCCAGAGCTGAGATATCGAAATTCAAAATTTCGACCCGAAAAAAAAACGACAGTGTTACCCCTTTCGTTTTTTTTTTTTTGGGCGAAAAATTAAGTTTCTCCAATCTTCTCAAAACTCTGGATTATGATAGAGGGCTGTGAGACTTTGACCTGAGTGCAAAAATGGAGGCTCTAGACCCTTCCAGAGCTGAGATATCGAAATTCAAAATTTCGACCCGAAAAAAAAACGACAGTGTTACCCCTTTCGTTTTTTTTCATTTTTGGGCGAAAAATTAAGTTTCTCCAATCTTCTCAAAACTCTGGATTATGATAGAGGGCTGTGAGACTTTGACCTGAGTGCAAAAATGGAGGCTCTAGACCCTTCCAGAGCTGAGATATCGAAATTCAAAATTTCGACCCGAAAAAAAAACGACAGTGTTACCCCTTTCGTTTTTTTTCATTTTGGGCGAAAAATTAAGTTTCTCCAATCTTCTCAAAACTCTGGATTATGATAGAGGGCTGTGAGACTTTGACCTGAGTGCAAAAATGGAGGCTCTAGACCCTTCCAGAGCTGAGATATCGAAATTCAAAATTTCGACCCGAAAAAAAAACGACAGTGTTACCCCTTTCGTTTTTTTTCATTTTTGGGCGAAAAATTAAGTTTCTCCAATCTTCTCAAAACTCTGGATTATGATAGAGGGCTGTGAGACTTTGACCTGAGTGCAAAAATGGAGGCTCTAGACCCTTCCAGAGCTGAGATATCGAAATTCAAAATTTCGACCCGAAAAAAAAACGACAGTGTTACCCCTTTCGTTTTTTTTTTTTTTGGGCGAAAAATTAAGTTTCTCCAATCTTCTCAAAACTCTGGATTATGATAGAGGGCTGTGAGACTTTGACCTGAGTGCAAAAATGGAGGCTCTAGACCCTTCCAGAGCTGAGATATCGAAATTCAAAATTTCGACCCGAAAAAAAAACGACAGTGTTACCCCTTTCGTTTTTTTTCATTTTTGGGCGAAAAATTAAGTTTCTCCAATCTTCTCAAAACTCTGGATTATGATAGAGGGCTGTGAGACTTTGACCTGAGTGCAAAAATGGAGGCTCTAGACCCTTCCAGAGCTGAGATATCGAAATTCAAAATTTCGACCCGAAAAAAAAACGACAGTGTTACCCCTTTCGTTTTTTTTCATTTTTGGGCGAAAAATTAAGTTTCTCCAATCTTCTCAAAACTCTGGATTATGATAGAGGGCTGTGAGACTTTGACCTGAGTGCAAAAATGGAGGCTCTAGACCCTTCCAGAGCTGAGATATCGAAATTCAAAATTTCGACCCGAAAAAAAAACGACAGTGTTACCCCTTTCGTTTTTTTTCATTTTTGGGCGAAAAATTAAGTTTCTCCAATCTTCTCAAAACTCTGGATTATGATAGAGGGCTGTGAGACTTTGACCTGAGTGCAAAAATGGAGGCTCTAGACCCTTCCAGAGCTGAGATATCGAAATTCAAAATTTCGACCCGAAAAAAAAACGACAGTGTTACCCCTTTCGTTTTTTTTCATTTTTGGGCGAAAAATTAAGTTTCTCCAATCTTCTCAAAACTCTGGATTATGATAGAGGGCTGTGAGACTTTGACCTGAGTGCAAAAATGGAGGCTCTAGACCCTTCCAGAGCTGAGATATCGAAATTCAAAATTTCGACCCGAAAAAAAAACGACAGTGTTACCCCTTTCGTTTTTTTTCATTTTTGGGCGAAAAATTAAGTTTCTCCAATCTTCTCAAAACTCTGGATTATGATAGAGGGCTGTGAGACTTTGACCTGAGTGCAAAAATGGAGGCTCTAGACCCTTCCAGAGCTGAGATATCGAAATTCAAAATTTCGACCCGAAAAAAAAACGACAGTGTTACCCCTTTCGTTTTTTTTCATTTTTGGGCGAAAAATTAAGTTTCTCCAATCTTCTCAAAACTCTGGATTATGATAGAGGGCTGTGAGACTTTGACCTGAGTGCAAAAATGGAGGCTCTAGACCCTTCCAGAGCTGAGATATCGAAATTCAAAATTTCGACCCGAAAAAAAAACGACAGTGTTACCCCTTTCGTTTTTTTTCATTTTTGGGCGAAAAATTAAGTTTCTCCAATCTTCTCAAAACTCTGGATTATGATAGAGGGCTGTGAGACTTTGACCTGAGTGCAAAAATGGAGGCTCTAGACCCTTCCAGAGCTGAGATATCGAAATTCAAAATTTCGACCCGAAAAAAAAACGACAGTGTTACCCCTTTCGTTTTTTTTCATTTTTGGGCGAAAAATTAAGTTTCTCCAATCTTCTCAAAACTCTGGATTATGATAGAGGGCTGTGAGACTTTGACCTGAGTGCAAAAATGGAGGCTCTAGACCCTTCCAGAGCTGAGATATCGAAATTCAAAATTTCGACCCGAAAAAAAAACGACAGTGTTACCCCTTTCGTTTTTTTTCATTTTGGGCGAAAAATTAAGTTTCTCCAATCTTCTCAAAACTCTGGATTATGATAGAGGGCTGTGAGACTTTGACCTGAGTGCAAAAATGGAGGCTCTAGACCCTTCCAGAGCTGAGATATCGAAATTCAAAATTTCGACCCGAAAAAAAAACGACAGTGTTACCCCTTTCGTTTTTTTTCATTTTTGGGCGAAAAATTAAGTTTCTCCAATCTTCTCAAAACTCTGGATTATGATAGAGGGCTGTGAGACTTTGACCTGAGTGCAAAAATGGAGGCTCTAGACCCTTCCAGAGCTGAGATATCGAAATTCAAAATTTCGACCCGAAAAAAAAAACGACAGTGTTACCCCTTTCGTTTTTTTTCATTTTTGGGCGAAAAATTAAGTTTCTCCAATCTTCTCAAAACTCTGGATTATGATAGAGGGCTGTGAGACTTTGACCTGAGTGCAAAAATGGAGGCTCTAGACCCTTCCAGAGCTGAGATATCGAAATTCAAAATTTCGACCCGAAAAAAAAACGACAGTGTTACCCCTTTCGTTTTTTTTCATTTTTGGGCGAAAAATTAAGTTTCTCCAATCTTCTCAAAACTCTGGATTATGATAGAGGGCTGTGAGACTTTGACCTGAGTGCAAAAATGGAGGCTCTAGACCCTTCCAGAGCTGAGATATCGAAATTCAAAATTTCGACCCGAAAAAAAAACGACAGTGTTACCCCTTTCGTTTTTTTTCATTTTTGGGCGAAAAATTAAGTTTCTCCAATCTTCTCAAAACTCTGGATTATGATAGAGGGCTGTGAGACTTTGACCTGAGTGCAAAAATGGAGGCTCTAGACCCTTCCAGAGCTGAGATATCGAAATTCAAAATTTCGACCCGAAAAAAAAACGACAGTGTTACCCCTTTCGTTTTTTTTCATTTTTGGGCGAAAAATTAAGTTTCTCCAATCTTCTCAAAACTCTGGATTATGATAGAGGGCTGTGAGACTTTGACCTGAGTGCAAAAATGGAGGCTCTAGACCCTTCCAGAGCTGAGATATCGAAATTCAAAATTTCGACCCGAAAAAAAAACGACAGTGTTACCCCTTTCGTTTTTTTTCATTTTTGGGCGAAAAATTAAGTTTCTCCAATCTTCTCAAAACTCTGGATTATGATAGAGGGCTGTGAGACTTTGACCTGAGTGCAAAAATGGAGGCTCTAGACCCTTCCAGAGCTGAGATATCGAAATTCAAAATTTCGACCCGAAAAAAAAAACGACAGTGTTACCCCTTTCGTTTTTTTTCATTTTTGGGCGAAAAATTAAGTTTCTCCAATCTTCTCAAAACTCTGGATTATGATAGAGGGCTGTGAGACTTTGACCTGAGTGCAAAAATGGAGGCTCTAGACCCTTCCAGAGCTGAGATATCGAAATTCAAAATTTCGACCCGAAAAAAAAACGACAGTGTTACCCCTTTCGTTTTTTTTCATTTTTGGGCGAAAAATTAAGTTTCTCCAATCTTCTCAAAACTCTGGATTATGATAGAGGGCTGTGAGACTTTGACCTGAGTGCAAAAATGGAGGCTCTAGACCCTTCCAGAGCTGAGATATCGAAATTCAAAATTTCGACCCGAAAAAAAAACGACAGTGTTACCCCTTTCGTTTTTTTTCATTTTTGGGCGAAAAATTAAGTTTCTCCAATCTTCTCAAAACTCTGGATTATGATAGAGGGCTGTGAGACTTTGACCTGAGTGCAAAAATGGAGGCTCTAGACCCTTCCAGAGCTGAGATATCGAAATTCAAAATTTCGACCCGAAAAAAAAACGACAGTGTTACCCCTTTCGTTTTTTTTCATTTTTGGGCGAAAAATTAAGTTTCTCCAATCTTCTCAAAACTCTGGATTATGATAGAGGGCTGTGAGACTTTGACCTGAGTGCAAAAATGGAGGCTCTAGACCCTTCCAGAGCTGAGATATCGAAATTCAAAATTTCGACCCGAAAAAAAAACGACAGTGTTACCCCTTTCGTTTTTTTTCATTTTTGGGCGAAAAATTAAGTTTCTCCAATCTTCTCAAAACTCTGGATTATGATAGAGGGCTGTGAGACTTTGACCTGAGTGCAAAAATGGAGGCTCTAGACCCTTCCAGAGCTGAGATATCGAAATTCAAAATTTCGACCCGAAAAAAAAACGACAGTGTTACCCCTTTCGTTTTTTTTCATTTTTGGGCGAAAAATTAAGTTTCTCCAATCTTCTCAAAACTCTGGATTATGATAGAGGGCTGTGAGACTTTGACCTGAGTGCAAAAATGGAGGCTCTAGACCCTTCCAGAGCTGAGATATCGAAATTCAAAATTTCGACCCGAAAAAAAAACGACAGTGTTACCCCTTTCGTTTTTTTTCATTTTTGGGCGAAAAATTAAGTTTCTCCAATCTTCTCAAAACTCTGGATTATGATAGAGGGCTGTGAGACTTTGACCTGAGTGCAAAAATGGAGGCTCTAGACCCTTCCAGAGCTGAGATATCAAAATTCAAAATTTCGACCCGAAAAAAAAACGACAGTGTTACCCCTTTCGTTTTTTTTCATTTTGGGCGAAAAATTAAGTTTCTCCAATCTTCTCAAAACTCTGGATTATGATAGAGGGCTGTGAGACTTTGACCTGAGTGCAAAAATGGAGGCTCTAGACCCTTCCAGAGCTGAGATATCAAAATTCAAAATTTCGACCCGAAAAAAAAACGACAGTGTTACCCCTTTCGTTTTTTTTCATTTTTGGGCGAAAAATTAAGTTTCTCCAATCTTCTCAAAACTCTGGATTATGATAGAGGGCTGTGAGACTTTGACCTGAGTGCAAAAATGGAGGCTCTAGACCCTTCCAGAGCTGAGATATCAAATTCAAAATTTCGACCCGAAAAAAAAACGACAGTGTTACCCCTTTCGTTTTTTTTCATTTTTGGGCGAAAAATTAAGTTTCTCCAATCTTCTCAAAACTCTGGATTATGATAGAGGGCTGTGAGACTTTGACCTGAGTGCAAAAATGGAGGCTCTAGACCCTTCCAGAGCTGAGATATCAAAATTCAAAATTTCGACCCGAAAAAAAAACGACAGTGTTACCCCTTTCGTTTTTTTTCATTTTTGGGCGAAAAATTAAGTTTCTCCAATCTTCTCAAAACTCTGGATTATGATAGAGGGCTGTGAGACTTTGACCTGAGTGCAAAAATGGAGGCTCTAGACCCTTCCAGAGCTGAGATATCAAATTCAAAATTTCGACCCGAAAAAAAAACGACAGTGTTACCCCTTTCGTTTTTTTTCATTTTTGGGCGAAAAATTAAGTTTCTCCAATCTTCTCAAAACTCTGGATTATGATAGAGGGCTGTGAGACTTTGACCTGAGTGCAAAAATGGAGGCTCTAGACCCTTCCAGAGCTGAGATATCAAAATTCAAAATTTCGACCCGAAAAAAAAACGACAGTGTTACCCCTTTCGTTTTTTTTCATTTTTGGCGAAAAATTAAGTTTCTCCAATCTTCTCAAAACTCTGGATTATGATAGAGGGCTGTGAGACTTTGACCTGAGTGCAAAAATGGAGGCTCTAGACCCTTCCAGAGCTGAGATATCAAATTCAAAATTTCGACTCGAAAAAAAAACGACAGTGTTACCCCTTTCGTTTTTTTCATTTTTGGGCGAAAAATTAAGTTTCTCCAATCTTCTCAAAACTCTGGATTATGATAGAGGGCTGTGAGACTTTGACCTGAGTGCAAAAATGGAGGCTCTAGACCCTTCCAGAGCTGAGATATCAAAATTCAAAATTTCGACCCGAAAAAAAAACGACAGTGTTACCCCTTTCGTTTTTTTTCATTTTGGGCGAAAAATTAAGTTTCTCCAATCTTCTCAAAACTCTGGATTATGATAGAGGGCTGTGAGACTTTGACCTGAGTGCAAAAATGGAGGCTCTAGACCCTTCCAGAGCTGAGATATCAAAATTCAAAATTTCGACCCGAAAAAAAAACGACAGTGTTACCCCTTTCGTTTTTTTTCATTTTTGGGCGAAAAATTAAGTTTCTCCAATCTTCTCAAAACTCTGGATTATGATAGAGGGCTGTGAGACTTTGACCTGAGTGCAAAAATGGAGGCTCTAGACCCTTCCAGAGCTGAGATATCAAATTCAAAATTTCGACCCGAAAAAAAAACGACAGTGTTACCCCTTTCGTTTTTTTTCATTTTTGGGCGAAAAATTAAGTTTCTCCAATCTTCTCAAAACTCTGGATTATGATAGAGGGCTGTGAGACTTTGACCTGAGTGCAAAAATGGAGGCTCTAGACCCTTCCAGAGCTGAGATATCAAAATTCAAAATTTCGACCCGAAAAAAAAACGACAGTGTTACCCCTTTCGTTTTTTTTCATTTTTGGGCGAAAAATTAAGTTTCTCCAATCTTCTCAAAACTCTGGATTATGATAGAGGGCTGTGAGACTTTGACCTGAGTGCAAAAATGGAGGCTCTAGACCCTTCCAGAGCTGAGATATCAAATTCAAAATTTCGACCCGAAAAAAAAACGACAGTGTTACCCCTTTCGTTTTTTTTCATTTTTGGGCGAAAAATTAAGTTTCTCCAATCTTCTCAAAACTCTGGATTATGATAGAGGGCTGTGAGACTTTGACCTGAGTGCAAAAATGGAGGCTCTAGACCCTTCCAGAGCTGAGATATCAAATTCAAAATTTCGACCCGAAAAAAAAACGACAGTGTTACCCCTTTCGTTTTTTTTCATTTTTGGGCGAAAAATTAAGTTTCTCCAATCTTCTCAAAACTCTGGATTATGATAGAGGGCTGTGAGACTTTGACCTGAGTGCAAAAATGGAGGCTCTAGACCCTTCCAGAGCTGAGATATCAAAATTCAAAATTTCGACCCGAAAAAAAAAACGACAGTGTTACCCCTTTCGTTTTTTTCATTTTTGGGCGAAAAATTAAGTTTCTCCAATCTTCTCAAAACTCTGGATTATGATAGAGGGCTGTGAGACTTTGACCTGAGTGCAAAAATGGAGGCTCTAGACCCTTCCAGAGCTGAGATATCAAATTCAAAATTTCGACCCGAAAAAAAAACGACAGTGTTACCCCTTTCGTTTTTTTTCATTTTTGGGCGAAAAATTAAGTTTCTCCAATCTTCTCAAAACTCTGGATTATGATAGAGGGCTGTGAGACTTTGACCTGAGTGCAAAAATGGAGGCTCTAGACCCTTCCAGAGCTGAGATATCAAAGTTCAAAATTTCGACCCGAAAAAAAAACGACAGTGTTACCCCTTTCGTTTTTTTTTCCATTTTTGGGCGAAAAATTAAGTTTCTCCAATCTTCTCAAAACTCTGGATTATGATAGAGGGCTGTGAGACTTTGACCTGAGTGCAAAAATGGAGGCTCTAGACCCTTCCAGAGCTGAGATATCAAAATTCAAAAATTCGACCCGAAAAAAAAACGACAGTGGTACCCCTTTCATTTTTTTTTTTTTTCGGGCAAAAAATTAAGTTTCTCCAATCTTCTCAAAACTCTGGATTCTGATAGAGGGCCATGAGACTTAAACCTGAGTGCAAAAATGGAGGCTCTAGACCCTTCCAGAGCTGAGATATCGAAACTCAAAAATTCGACCCGAAAAAAAAAAAACGACAGTGGTACCCCTTTGGGTTTTTTTTTTCGGGCGAAAAATTACGTTTTTCCAATCTTCTCAAAACTCTGGATTCTGATAGAGGGCTGTGAGACTTAGACCTGAGTGCAAAAATGGAGGCTTTAGACTCTTCCAGATCTGAGAAATTGAGATATTTATACTGGCATAAATGCTATGTGGGATCTCTATATAGAGTTTTGAGAAGATTCAGGTCTAAGTCTCATGGCCCTCAGCTGGTGCACTTTAGTTAGCTTGGGATGGCTAGCTTCTTTTTCACATGTCACACTGGGAAGGAAAAGGCTTTGCACTGTATTATTCTGTATTCTAGGTAGTGCTGAATTTTTCCTTACAAACAGTGTTTTGTTCTCTATAGGTTGGTGCTGTAGGAATGTATTTGAAGAGTGTTCAGCCTCTACCTCCTCAGACATATTTCAACACCACTGGAAGAGCCTACCCAGACTTAGCAGCGCTGTCTGACAACTACTGGGTTGTCACTAACCGTGTGCCTGTACCATGGATTTCTGGAACTTCGGTTAGTAAATAATACATTTTATGTTTACAAGTGCAATTGTGATATTACAGGTTTGCTCATATTTGTGTGAACAGTGAAAGATTTTATCTAAATTAATAAACAATGAACTATACCTTTTCAAAGGTTTGGGGTCAGCTAGATTTAAAAAATGAAAGAAATTGATACTTTTATTCAGCAAGGATTTACATAAATATTGATCAAAACTTTCTATTCATCAAAGAATCCTAAAAGAATGTATCATGGTTTCCTTTTCAATGTTAAGAAATGATAAGATGTGACAATTAAGACTGTAGTAATGTCTTCTGAAAATTCTGCCATTTTCTAAATGAATTGCATTTCAAATAATATTGTAAAATATTATTACAATTTATCAGTAACCTTCAATAACCAATAATCTCTTTTTTTTTTACTCTTTTACTGTATTTTTATTTAAATAAATGTAGCCTGGGTGAGCATAAGGTTAAAAAAAATGTATGATCCCAAACCTTTGAACAGTAATGTGCAGCAGAACGGCAAGAAAAATGTGCTATGTGAAGTAACTTAAAGGGATAGTTCACTTTGAATTAATTTTTTTATGTTTTAGCTTACCTTAAGGGCATCCAAGATGTTGGTGTCTTTGTTTCCACAGTAGCCATAGTAGCCGGTAAAACTCTGTTTTGTAATCTGGATATTTTTCCAAGGCATCAACTCCAGTAGTGGGTGGAATTCTCTCCCTAATAAATGACCAGCGCTTCCTAAAGGGCCTTCCTTCCTTAGGATTCATCAACCCTCGCCTTTACAAACTGCAAGGCAAAGGTCTTTATGATGTAAGTTTTGTAAATTGTTTTTTTTATTTTTTATTTTCGCTGACAGTCCTGTCCCCCTGTAGTCAGCTCATCTCAGAACTAAACTCCAAACATGCCCAGATTTACAGTGACAATGAAGTGATGTTTTAAAGTATAGCACTGTCCCACATTCATAATAGAAATGATCATTAAAGGCACTGTAGCACGTTTTTCAAATACAACAAATTGAGCTTATGTAACTAGAGGTTGTCACAGTTAATGCATTTAGTTCCCCTGCTCTAGTAACCATATCCTCTCAGTAAATTGTTGATGTCTTCTCTTCTTCTCTTAGGTGACTGAGGGATGTCATCTGAGTTGTCTGGATGATAAAGTTGAAGGGAAAGGTTTCTGTGCCTCTCCTTCATGGGATCCAGTAACGGGATGGGGAACACCCAATTATCCTGTTCTTCTTGCAGCGTTCATGGATTGAGCTGCTGCTGTTTTTTTTTATTCAGAGAAACGCACCGATATTAGGTTTTTCATCTACATGACAATACATTGTAAAATCAGATCAAGATTTCATTGCTGTCCGTCATCTAAGAATCATTCTCGCAAAACAAAGTCGTTTCAATGCAAACCGAACCTTTAATTCCTGGTTAATTAACCCAGCCACCCTCCTTCTCCCTGTCCAACAGGTCATATAACTTCAGTTCTTTCAGATGGGGAAGATTTGTCTCAGATGAGTTAAGGATCTGTGGATTCCAGATATAGGACACAACCAAATGTTTAACAAGCCTCTTTGTTTTTAACAAAACACTGTGACAGGAATTTTATTTTATACCGATTGGATTTTAAGTGAAATTTTCCTTAAATGTACATTTCCGCTCTGAATGCCATTCTGTTTTAAAATGCAATTAAAACAGATCATTTTTATGATCCATAAACATTAGGATGTTTCAAGGTTTAGATGTAGAATGTAATGAAACCAGCCTGAATGTGGAACATACTTGAGAGCTGCATAATCCATTGGCCTGTTTGTCTTCTTTTTTTTTTAATGGGTTGATTTCAGTTTATTGTAAATGAGGTCCTCAGGGAATTAAATATTGAATAGATTTGTTGTTCTGGAACTATTTGGTCGTTGGAGAGATTGAAACGTTTTTCTACCACATGTCTTGTGCACTAAATGTTGTTGGAGCAACCGGTAAAACCTGTTCTTTTGAAAGAAGCATTGAGTCCAGGATTCCCTCTGAAAGGTACATGAATATTTTCAAGACAATGATGTTGCTTTGCTGAAGTAATACAAATTAAAGGTTTTATTTTGAAAATGAACGCTACCTTTGTGTATAAAGTGTTGGATTTAAGTAGATTTAGATGCTATTTAGAGAAAATATAAATTTTTTGAGAAGGAATTGTAATTGCTTGAACTGTATTGGAGCTCACAAAATATACATGAAAAAAAAACTTATTTAGTGTTAAAAGTGCTGAGATTGTTTTTGACATTGTTAAAAGGCATGAAAACACGAGTTTAAAGGGTTAGTTCACACAAAAATGAACATTCTGTCATGTACTCACCCTCATGTTCCAAATTCAAATTCAAGAGTTCAATTCATCTTCGCAACACAAATTTATGTTTTTAATTACATTTTGAGATTTCTGTCCTTCCATTAACAGTTATGCAACTACCACTTACCACAAAATAATATAAATAATTAAATATATTTACGGTTAGTTATATTTTAGGATCAAAACATAAAACAAGTATATATAAAATAGACTCATTGTCAAATTTTATGTTCACTACTGCTTGTTACTGTTTTCTACTAAAGGCAACAATACTTTCTGACAATTACCATGAAGCAGACCCAATCACATTCAGGCAGTCATTTGTAAAAATAAAACGATTGTAAAAGCAAGGATTGTTCAGCTTTAAATGAGGTTTGATAAACAAGGTTCGGGAGGAGCAGGTGCAGTTAATTCACCCAATCAGCACCAGTGGAGAGCAATCAGTAATCAATCTAGGACAAGATAAATATCAGCAGAACCCACACTTGTTCCTTGACAGTTTATCAGCATCCCACCTTCTCTCTTTTTGTTCCATCTACTCTTACCACGGGGGAGTACTCTGGGTTCGGGCAGAACTCCGAGCTCGGGGACCACACGCAAGTACGCATAATCTTTATCATAATAATTGTAGATGCAAACTCGTTGAACACTTAGTTGAGCGCATTTACCACGCAGCATGATGATGAACTTCAGGCTCTTGACAACAACACAGGGGAGTTTAGCTTTATTCCATATCATCAAATAAATTAGAGAATTCAATGGAAAAGTGTCTTTTCACATACTGAGTAGATTGTTATCGTGTTACAAAAGAAGGCATGTGTTATGTAGCAGTACTTCCTGAAGCTGAATAAAACTGTTTTAATTGGTTAAACACAATCTAATCAACATCTCTATCTACATGATTTCAAAACATTTATACATGTCAGGTATACAAAATGAGATACCTGCACAGGATACCTCTCACAAAGAAAAAGCTGTATTTACATTGAAAAAAAAGAAAAAAAGAAGCTGAATGCCAACTCATTCTCCTTAAAGAAACGCATTCACAGGTTTTAAGTCTCAGGGACAAACACACACGCGCACCACACACATATTATGACAGCTCTACGCTCTAAAAAGTGTACAATATGCACACTTTGAAGACATCTAAAAAGCAGTCCTTGTCTTTGCAAACTGGTAGAAAACGGACACGCTGATGGACAATTTGCTTCTTTGGCTCAGGATAATGAGCATCTTGTAATGTGAATGAGGGTCCACAAAAACAATCACATCTTCAAAAGAAGAAACTCTCATAACGGGAAGTTATTTCATTCAGGTCTATACCATGAGAAGGTTGACGGATAGTTTGGTATCAGGTCCTCATTCACATTTCATTTCCCACAAAATGTGCACTGAGATTCTCTTAGAAAAGAATGGTTCTAGAAACGACATACAAAGTGGGTTTTGAACGGGAAGCTGTTGCCAGACAATGTCTTTAGGGACTTTCCTCAGCGAGCGATCTCACTGATTGTTCTTTAGCTTTCGCGTGTGTCAAAATGTGAGACTTCAGGTTGGTGGACTGAGGCAAAATTCTCTTGTTACAGCCATCAAACGGGCAAACATACGGTCTGTCTCCAGTGTGAATCCGCACGTGTGTGCGCAAGTTAAAGTCCAAAGAGAAGCGCTTTCCACATCCCTCAAAAGTACACTGTGGAGGGAAAGATAAAGCAAGAAGAGCCGGATATTTATTAGTTGGATTTAACATATTTCATTCAGTTCTACA
>NW_024121312.1:0-19524 GCF_016745375.1 Pimephales promelas | reverse complement strand
TCTTCCAATGTTCTGTCTATTTGTAATAACTAGTGCAATGCCTGCGCAAAATCTGTTTTTAGTTTGAGTTGCTTAATAGCCAAGGCTATAATACACAGGATCCTAAACTCTGAGAAGTAACACTGCAGAATAAAAATATAATATTCAGAATTAAACTGTGTAGCTGACTTACAGATTCAGTTAAATCGCTACTTTTTTCAAAAATGAATCACTACTTCAAAAATGAATCGCAATGCCCACGCAAAATATGTTTTTAGTAATTGTTGGTATGTTTGAGTTGCTTAATAGGCTACGATTACACAGGAGCCTAAACTATTTTTTTGTAACCCCCTCCAGTCGCTGTCAATGTCAGTCAGAATTTTTTCTGCTAATTGAATTTGGTTGTTTATGCCTCTTTTCTGACTCATTGCCTGCAAGTGACAGGCTGTCACCTCTCACCCTTCACACTCATTTCATACACTCAGCACATGATTAGGTGCCATTTCATAATTCACACATCCATCCAATAAGCTCCTCCTTTTCGTTTATCAGAAAGATGAATGAGGCCAGAACTAGGATGTTCCTTAATTTTTTTTAAAGTTAGACATCAGCCTTCTTAGTATTCCTCAATCAATTTATTACAAACAATACAACAAGAAAAAAAATAATTAAATTATAAAAGAATACCTGTGTTCTCAGTTTTTTGTAAAAAATGGTAGGGTCACTAACAACCCGAGGTGTGTAACAGTGTAAGTATATATATATATTAGGGGTGTAACGGTACACAAAAATCACGGTTCGGTACGTACCGCGGTTTTAAAGTCACGGTTTGGTACGTTTTCGATACAGCAAAAAGAAAGAAATGCCAGAGAAATTTCCTATTTGTTTAAAGAAAAAATATTTTTAAATAAGTGTGAGTTGTCCTAGATCTTGAAACTTTCAGGTTTATAAATGGGGGTCATCTTTGAAGGATGAACAAATAATGTTTTGGTCATCACATTAAAAATAACTTTTAAATATATATTTATTTATATAATATTTGAATTTGAAGTGCTGGAAAAAGATGTGTGAAGTACTTGAAAGCATTTCACCATTCCAAACTGGTTCCAGTTAGTGTTACTATATTAAATCCATGGTGAATGTTGCTGGTCTGTGGACGAAAGTATTACTATAGTTCATTCACGGCACAATGTTTCTCCTGGTTTCCATGACAGCGCTGTTTAATCTAATAGAGATCTACGGTTAATAACGGAGAAATGTGAATGCATCTCACTAGATCTCGCAGCGATGTTATTACCTCAGTGGCGAATTCAAATGTTTTCTTTACCGGATCTCTAAGCGCTATGTAGTAACATTGTTGCTTGATCGAGATCGGCTCGCGCTGCACAGATGTTGCTGGTCCGAACTGATAAACGATCCGTGAAGCACATAACGAGTAGCGCAGTTTCGTTCTGCTTTCATTACGCTTGCCATTTGATGTTGCGCAACGTTGTGTTGGCCGCGTCAGCACGAATTTTGCCGGCAGGAAAAATGGTCCAAGCAATCGTTCGGTTTGTATGCATACCGAACCGGAAGCCTCGAACCGAAACGGTTCAATACGAATACATGCACCGTTACACCCCTAATATATATATATATATATATATATATATTTTTTTTTTTTTTTCTGCACAACAATATCTTTGATGACTGATCAAGTGCAATTCATCATTATTCCACAAAGTGGCAATGTCTAATACACCATGATGAAGTGGCGTTTCACTCATAGTTACAGCAGCAGAAAAAAACTGTATGAAGTATCAGCAAAACTTGAAATGGCTCAGTGATTTACTGCAAATACTGAATGCAGTCAAATATGAGTGACACGGTCACTTCATGGTGGATCTGGTGATGCTGAATAATGATTTTTGACGATGTTAAAAATGATAGTTTTGAAAATATGTTGAGATTGCAAATATGATTCAGATGCTGAATGTACTGGGAAATGCAAAAGGTAACAATATAAGTTTTATATTATAGCGACAGGTAGAGATCCATCCATGTTTCATATACAGTAGATCCAGGTTGCTAAAGACCTGAATATGTAATAATTATTGGCAAAATATTCATACATTTAAGGGTTAACATTGAATTCTGATGTTAAATTGTTATATATATATATATATATATATATATATATTGTTCTATAGTCCATACACTATTTAATACAATTACGTCAGTTAAATTACAGAAAAATAAATAAATAAGTTAAAGTAATCCCTTACTTACGGAAGAGGATTAGGGCCAAGCAATAGTAAAAAAGTAAAACCATCTCGAGATTACAGTTATCATAATGCGAGATTAAACTCGTTTAATTTCGAGAAAAAGTTGTTTAGAGAAAAAAAACGTAAATTTCGAGAAAAAGGTTGAAATTGACTTAAATTGTTACATTTACTTAACTTTTTCAAGGGAAAAGTAATTAATCAGAAATTAATTTCTTAAGGCATTAGACCCAACACTGGTAATGCATCCAGGACAACAGGGAACTCACCTGTCAATCAACCATTGCATTAAAAATGAAGAAGTTTAATAATAACTGCTCAAAACATTAAGTAAACATTTTTAAAAGTGATATAAAACTGTTTATTTAAAAGAAACTGTCACAGAGTCAAACATGCAGTGATAAAACTGAATAAATGATCAAAAAAGTAATGCTTTCATGTACCTGCACCATATAATGTCTACATTTCTTATTTTTTTTAATAAGAAGAGGAAGAGAGACACAAATGCAAAGTAGTAACAGCACGTACAGTGATGGTGCGAGGCACACATCTTCATATCACTGCTATATTACTTTGAATCTGAATCAGAAAGAGCTTTATTGCCAAGTGTGCTTGCACAGACAAGGAATTTGATTGTGTGCTGAGGCTTCCAGTGCACATATACTAACACAACAGGAAACATCATATTATAAATTATAATAACAAAATTATTTTAATTTCAGGTATAACCATATGGAACTAATAAATCCATGAAGACCGATTCCGTAGTGATGCCCCCAGTCCCCGGCCAGTCCAGACATGATAAAAGAGCACAGCGCAGTGATCTCAGCAGCCCCATGACAGACATGGTGAGTCGGCTGCGTTCACACTACGCTCATTTAGGATTATTTTGCTATTCAGGTGGTAGTCATATCACACTGGCTGCCTGTCAAGCAGTGCACACATTGCTTTGAACAAGAAATCAAGTAATTTTGAATTTTTTTACAATTAAGGCTGCAATTTTCCTCAAAGTACTTTGCAGTTCAGCAAGTTTTATAGATGTACCTCTAATTGTTATAACATTGCAGATTTATTATTTATCATCTTATAAATCTGTTCAGTTTCATCATTGATAATAACTTCTAAAACACATTTTGTGTGTATAGATGCAGTGAGAGACTGGGAGATTGGCCTTCCATTGCCTTTGTGGTAAGTATTGAGATATTGGAGAAGACACTTTTAATAGACACCTTCTCTCTTGTGAGCTAGCAACTTTGCTATTCTAATTAGAGCATTGTAATCCTCACCAAATGTGTTTGTTTATTTCAGTGTTCAGAAAAAGGTCCTGAAACTACTGGTCGACAACCGCCATCGCCTGAAGAAACGCAGCATGCCTCTTCAGCTGTCCCTATAGAGAGGATTGACACCATGGAGACTGAGTTACAGGAGCATCACCTCTCTGATGCACATGCCTTTGACACCCGGGTAGGTTTACAAGTCTGGAAGTAATTGATAGCCTAGAATAAAGTAATATATAATAAAAATATGATAAAATATAATATAATATAAAATATAATTAAAAAAAAGTCACAACAAAGTACAGTCTGCTTAGTCCCCTTTTGAAGACAGCCTAAGTGTTAAAGATCATGTCCAGAATCCAAAGTCCAAGAGTCCATCAGAATCCAGAGTTTCAAGAACATCAGAGAAACTCAAATTTCGACATGAAAAAAAACCGACAGGGACCCCTGTCAACTTTTTCGGTGGAAAAAAAAGTTTCTCTGATGTTCTTAAACTCTGGATTCTGGTAGAGGGCCATAGGACTTAGACCTGAGTGCAAAAATGGAGGCTCTAGACCCTTCCAGAGCTGAGATATTGAGATATTTATAATGACATAAATGCTACATGGATCTCAATATCTCAGCTCTGGAAGGGTCTAGAGCCTCCATTTTTGCACTCAGGTCTAAGTCCCATGGCCCTCTATCAGAATCCAGAGTTTCAAGAAGATTTGAGAAACTTAATTTTTCGCACTAAAAAAAAATGACAGGGGTAACACTCGTTTTTTTTTTTTGGGGGGGGGGGGAAATTTTGAGTTTATCTGATCTTCTTGAAACTCTGGATTCTGATAGAGGGCCATGGGACTTAGACCTGAGTGCAAAAATGGAGCCTCTAGACCCTTCCAGAGCTGAGATATTGAGATACACGTAGCATTTATGCCATTATAATAACTCAATATATCAGCTCTGGAAGGGTCTAGAGCCTCCATTTTTGCAGTCAGGTCTAGTCCCATGCCCTCTATCAGAATCCAGAGTTTCAAGAATATGGAGAAACTTATTTTTTCGCACCAAAAAAAAAAAAAACGACTGGGGTAACACTGTCGTTTTTTTGGGGAGGGGGGGGGTCGAAATTTTGAGTTTCTCTGATCTTCTTGAAACTCTGGATTCTAATAGAGGGCCATGGGACATAGACCTGAGGGCAAAAATGGAGGCTCTAGACCCTTCCAGAGCGGAGATATTGAATCCCACGTAGCATTTATTTTTATAAATATCTCAATATCTCAGCCTGGAAGGGTTTAACCTCATTTTTGCACTCAGGTCTAAGTCCCATGGCCCTCTATCAGAATGCTAGAGTTTCAAGAAGATCAGAGAAACTCAAAATTTCGACCCAAAAAAAACCCGACAGTGTTACCCCTTTCGTTTTTTTTTTTTTTGGTGCGAAAAATTAAGTTTCTCCAATCTTCTCAAAACTCTGGATTATGATAGAGGGCTGTGAGACTTTGACCTGAGTGCAAAAATGGAGGCTCTAGACCCTTCCAGAGCTGAGATATCGAAATTCAAAATTTCGACCCGAAAAAAAAAACGACAGTGTTACCCCTTTCGTTTTTTTTTCATTTTTGGGCGAAAAATTAAGTTTCTCCAATCTTCTCAAAACTCTGGATTATGATAGAGGGCTGTGAGACTTTGACCTGAGTGCAAAAATGGAGGCTCTAGACCCTTCCAGAGCTGAGATATCGAAATTCAAAATTTCGACCCGAAAAAAAAACGACAGTGTTACCCCTTTCGTTTTTTTTCATTTTTGGGCGAAAAATTAAGTTTCTCCAATCTTCTCAAAACTCTGGATTATGATAGAGGGCTGTGAGACTTTGACCTGAGTGCAAAAATGGAGGCTCTAGACCCTTCCAGAGCTGAGATATCGAAATTCAAAATTTCGACCCGAAAAAAAAACGACAGTGTTACCCCTTTCGTTTTTTTTCATTTTTGGGCGAAAAATTAAGTTTCTCCAATCTTCTCAAAACTCTGGATTATGATAGAGGGCTGTGAGACTTTGACCTGAGTGCAAAAATGGAGGCTCTAGACCCTTCCAGAGCTGAGATATCGAAATTCAAAATTTCGACCCGAAAAAAAAACGACAGTGTTACCCCTTTCGTTTTTTTTTCATTTTTGGGCGAAAAATTAAGTTTCTCCAATCTTCTCAAAACTCTGGATTATGATAGAGGGCTGTGAGACTTTGACCTGAGTGCAAAAATGGAGGCTCTAGACCCTTCCAGAGCTGAGATATCGAAATTCAAAATTTCGACCCGAAAAAAAAACGACAGTGTTACCCCTTTCGTTTTTTTTCATTTTTGGGCGAAAAATTAAGTTTCTCCAATCTTCTCAAAACTCTGGATTATGATAGAGGGCTGTGAGACTTTGACCTGAGTGCAAAAATGGAGGCTCTAGACCCTTCCAGAGCTGAGATATCGAAATTCAAAATTTCGACCCGAAAAAAAAACGACAGTGTTACCCCTTTCGTTTTTTTTTCATTTTTGGGCGAAAAATTAAGTTTCTCCAATCTTCTCAAAACTCTGGATTATGATAGAGGGCTGTGAGACTTTGACCTGAGTGCAAAAATGGAGGCTCTAGACCCTTCCAGAGCTGAGATATCGAAATTCAAAATTTCGACCCGAAAAAAAAACGACAGTGTTACCCCTTTCGTTTTTTTTCATTTTTGGGCGAAAAATTAAGTTTCTCCAATCTTCTCAAAACTCTGGATTATGATAGAGGGCTGTGAGACTTTGACCTGAGTGCAAAAATGGAGGCTCTAGACCCTTCCAGAGCTGAGATATCGAAATTCAAAATTTCGACCCGAAAAAAAAACGACAGTGTTACCCCTTTCGTTTTTTTTCATTTTTGGGCGAAAAATTAAGTTTCTCCAATCTTCTCAAAACTCTGGATTATGATAGAGGGCTGTGAGACTTTGACCTGAGTGCAAAAATGGAGGCTCTAGACCCTTCCAGAGCTGAGATATCGAAATTCAAAATTTCGACCCGAAAAAAAAACGACAGTGTTACCCCTTTCGTTTTTTTTCATTTTTGGGCGAAAAATTAAGTTTCTCCAATCTTCTCAAAACTCTGGATTATGATAGAGGGCTGTGAGACTTTGACCTGAGTGCAAAAATGGAGGCTCTAGACCCTTCCAGAGCTGAGATATCGAAATTCAAAATTTCGACCCGAAAAAAAAACGACAGTGTTACCCCTTTCGTTTTTTTTCATTTTTGGGCGAAAAATTAAGTTTCTCCAATCTTCTCAAAACTCTGGATTATGATAGAGGGCTGTGAGACTTTGACCTGAGTGCAAAAATGGAGGCTCTAGACCCTTCCAGAGCTGAGATATCGAAATTCAAAATTTCGACCCGAAAAAAAAACGACAGTGTTACCCCTTTCGTTTTTTTTCATTTTTGGGCGAAAAATTAAGTTTCTCCAATCTTCTCAAAACTCTGGATTATGATAGAGGGCTGTGAGACTTTGACCTGAGTGCAAAAATGGAGGCTCTAGACCCTTCCAGAGCTGAGATATCGAAATTCAAAATTTCGACCCGAAAAAAAAACGACAGTGTTACCCCTTTCGTTTTTTTTCATTTTTGGGCGAAAAATTAAGTTTCTCCAATCTTCTCAAAACTCTGGATTATGATAGAGGGCTGTGAGACTTTGACCTGAGTGCAAAAATGGAGGCTCTAGACCCTTCCAGAGCTGAGATATCGAAATTCAAAATTTCGACCCGAAAAAAAAACGACAGTGTTACCCCTTTCGTTTTTTTTCATTTTTGGGCGAAAAATTAAGTTTCTCCAATCTTCTCAAAACTCTGGATTATGATAGAGGGCTGTGAGACTTTGACCTGAGTGCAAAAATGGAGGCTCTAGACCCTTCCAGAGCTGAGATATCGAAATTCAAAATTTCGACCCGAAAAAAAAACGACAGTGTTACCCCTTTCGTTTTTTTTCATTTTTGGGCGAAAAATTAAGTTTCTCCAATCTTCTCAAAACTCTGGATTATGATAGAGGGCTGTGAGACTTTGACCTGAGTGCAAAAATGGAGGCTCTAGACCCTTCCAGAGCTGAGATATCGAAATTCAAAATTTCGACCCGAAAAAAAAACGACAGTGTTACCCCTTTCGTTTTTTTTCATTTTTGGGCGAAAAATTAAGTTTCTCCAATCTTCTCAAAACTCTGGATTATGATAGAGGGCTGTGAGACTTTGACCTGAGTGCAAAAATGGAGGCTCTAGACCCTTCCAGAGCTGAGATATCGAAATTCAAAATTTCGACCCGAAAAAAAAACGACAGTGTTACCCCTTTCGTTTTTTTTCATTTTTGGGCGAAAAATTAAGTTTCTCCAATCTTCTCAAAACTCTGGATTATGATAGAGGGCTGTGAGACTTTGACCTGAGTGCAAAAATGGAGGCTCTAGACCCTTCCAGAGCTGAGATATCGAAATTCAAAATTTCGACCCGAAAAAAAAACGACAGTGTTACCCCTTTCGTTTTTTTTCATTTTTGGGCGAAAAATTAAGTTTCTCCAATCTTCTCAAAACTCTGGATTATGATAGAGGGCTGTGAGACTTTGACCTGAGTGCAAAAATGGAGGCTCTAGACCCTTCCAGAGCTGAGATATCGAAATTCAAAATTTCGACCCGAAAAAAAAACGACAGTGTTACCCCTTTCGTTTTTTTTCATTTTTGGGCGAAAAATTAAGTTTCTCCAATCTTCTCAAAACTCTGGATTATGATAGAGGGCTGTGAGACTTTGACCTGAGTGCAAAAATGGAGGCTCTAGACCCTTCCAGAGCTGAGATATCGAAATTCAAAATTTCGACCCGAAAAAAAAACGACAGTGTTACCCCTTTCGTTTTTTTTCATTTTTGGGCGAAAAATTAAGTTTCTCCAATCTTCTCAAAACTCTGGATTATGATAGAGGGCTGTGAGACTTTGACCTGAGTGCAAAAATGGAGGCTCTAGACCCTTCCAGAGCTGAGATATCGAAATTCAAAATTTCGACCCGAAAAAAAAACGACAGTGTTACCCCTTTCGTTTTTTTTCATTTTTGGGCGAAAAATTAAGTTTCTCCAATCTTCTCAAAACTCTGGATTATGATAGAGGGCTGTGAGACTTTGACCTGAGTGCAAAAATGGAGGCTCTAGACCCTTCCAGAGCTGAGATATCGAAATTCAAAATTTCGACCCGAAAAAAAAACGACAGTGTTACCCCTTTCGTTTTTTTTCATTTTTGGGCGAAAAATTAAGTTTCTCCAATCTTCTCAAAACTCTGGATTATGATAGAGGGCTGTGAGACTTTGACCTGAGTGCAAAAATGGAGGCTCTAGACCCTTCCAGAGCTGAGATATCGAAATTCAAAATTTCGACCCGAAAAAAAAACGACAGTGTTACCCCTTTCGTTTTTTTTCATTTTTGGGCGAAAAATTAAGTTTCTCCAATCTTCTCAAAACTCTGGATTATGATAGAGGGCTGTGAGACTTTGACCTGAGTGCAAAAATGGAGGCTCTAGACCCTTCCAGAGCTGAGATATCGAAATTCAAAATTTCGACCCGAAAAAAAAACGACAGTGTTACCCCTTTCGTTTTTTTTCATTTTTGGGCGAAAAATTAAGTTTCTCCAATCTTCTCAAAACTCTGGATTATGATAGAGGGCTGTGAGACTTTGACCTGAGTGCAAAAATGGAGGCTCTAGACCCTTCCAGAGCTGAGATATCGAAATTCAAAATTTCGACCCGAAAAAAAAACGACAGTGTTACCCCTTTCGTTTTTTTTCATTTTTGGGCGAAAAATTAAGTTTCTCCAATCTTCTCAAAACTCTGGATTATGATAGAGGGCTGTGAGACTTTGACCTGAGTGCAAAAATGGAGGCTCTAGACCCTTCCAGAGCTGAGATATCGAAATTCAAAATTTCGACCCGAAAAAAAAACGACAGTGTTACCCCTTTCGTTTTTTTTCATTTTGGGCGAAAAATTAAGTTTCTCCAATCTTCTCAAAACTCTGGATTATGATAGAGGGCTGTGAGACTTTGACCTGAGTGCAAAAATGGAGGCTCTAGACCCTTCCAGAGCTGAGATATCGAAATTCAAAATTTCGACCCGAAAAAAAAACGACAGTGTTACCCCTTTCGTTTTTTTTCATTTTTGGGCGAAAAATTAAGTTTCTCCAATCTTCTCAAAACTCTGGATTATGATAGAGGGCTGTGAGACTTTGACCTGAGTGCAAAAATGGAGGCTCTAGACCCTTCCAGAGCTGAGATATCGAAATTCAAAATTTCGACCCGAAAAAAAAACGACAGTGTTACCCCTTTCGTTTTTTTCATTTTTGGGCGAAAAATTAAGTTTCTCCAATCTTCTCAAAACTCTGGATTATGATAGAGGGCTGTGAGACTTTGACCTGAGTGCAAAAATGGAGGCTCTAGACCCTTCCAGAGCTGAGATATCGAAATTCAAAATTTCGACCCGAAAAAAAAACGACAGTGTTACCCCTTTCGTTTTTTTTTTTTTTGGGCGAAAAATTAAGTTTCTCCAATCTTCTCAAAACTCTGGATTATGATAGAGGGCTGTGAGACTTTGACCTGAGTGCAAAAATGGAGGCTCTAGACCCTTCCAGAGCTGAGATATCGAAATTCAAAATTTCGACCCGAAAAAAAAACGACAGTGTTACCCCTTTCGTTTTTTTTTTCATTTTGGGCGAAAAATTAAGTTTCTCCAATCTTCTCAAAACTCTGGATTATGATAGAGGGCCATGAGACTTTGACCTGAGTGCAAAAATGGAGGCTCTAGACCCTTCCAGAGCTGAGATATCGAAATTCAAAATTTCGACCCGAAAAAAAAACGACAGTGTTACCCCTTTCGTTTTTTTTTTTTGGGCGAAAAATTAAGTTTCTCCAATCTTCTCAAAACTCTGGATTCTGATAGAGGGCCATGAGACTTTGACCTGAGTGCAAAAATGGAGGCTCTAGACCCTTCCAGAGCTGAGATATCGAAATTCAAAATTTCGACCCGAAAAAAAAACGACAGTGGTACCCCTTACGTTTTTTTTTTTTTTTGGGCGAAAAATTAAGTTTCTCCAATCTTCTCAAAACTCTGGATTCTGATAGAGGGCCATGAGACTTAGACCTGAGTGCAAAAATGGAGGCTCTAGCCCCTTCCAGAGCTGAGATATCGAAACTCAAAAATTCGGCCCGAAAAAAAAAACGACAGTGGTACCCCTTACGTTTTTTTTTTTTGGGCGAAAAATTAAGTTTCTCCAATCTTCCCAAAACTCTGGATTCTGATAGAGGGCCATGAGACTTAGACCTGAGTGCAAAAATGGAGGCTCTAGCCCCTTCCAGAGCTGAGATATCGAAACTCAAAAATTCGGCCCGAAAAAAAAACGACAGTGGTACCCCTTACGTTTTTTTTTTTGGGCGAAAAATTAAGTTTCTCCAATCTTCCCAAAACTCTGGATTCTGATAGAGGGCCATGAGACTTAGACCTGAGTGCAAAAATGGAGGCTCTAGCCCCTTCCAGAGCTGAGATATCGAAACTCAAAAATTCGGCCCGAAAAAAAAAACGACAGTGGTACCCCTTACGTTTTTTTTTTTGGGCGAAAAATTAAGTTTCTCCAATCTTCCCAAAACTCTGGATTCTGATAGAGGGCCATGAGACTTAGACCTGAGTGCAAAAATGGAGGCTCTAGCCCCTTCCAGAGCTGAGATATCGAAACTCAAAAATTCGGCCCGAAAAAAAAAACGACAGTGGTACCCCTTACGTTTTTTTTTTTTGGGCGAAAAATTAAGTTTCTCCAATCTTCCCAAAACTCTGGATTCTGATAGAGGGCCATGAGACTTAGACCTGAGTGCAAAAATGGAGGCTCTAGCCCCTTCCAGAGCTGAGATATCGAAACTCAAAAATTCGGCCCGAAAAAAAAAACGACAGTGGTACCCCTTACGTTTTTTTTTTTTGGGCGAAAAATTAAGTTTCTCCAATCTTCCCAAAACTCTGGATTCTGATAGAGGGCCATGAGACTTAGACCTGAGTGCAAAAATGGAGGCTCTAGCCCCTTCCAGAGCTGAGATATCGAAACTCAAAAATTCGGCCCGAAAAAAAAACGACAGTGGTACCCCTTACGTTTTTTTTTTTGGGCGAAAAATTAAGTTTCTCCAATCTTCCCAAAACTCTGGATTCTGATAGAGGGCCATGAGACTTAGACCTGAGTGCAAAAATGGAGGCTCTAGCCCCTTCCAGAGCTGAGATATCGAAACTCAAAAATTCGGCCCGAAAAAAAAACGACAGTGGTACCCCTTACGTTTTTTTTTTTTGGGCGAAAAATTAAGTTTCTCCAATCTTCCCAAAACTCTGGATTCTGATAGAGGGCCATGAGACTTAGACCTGAGTGCAAAAATGGAGGCTCTAGCCCCTTCCAGAGCTGAGATATCGAAACTCAAAAATTCGGCCCGAAAAAAAAACGACAGTGGTACCCCTTACGTTTTTTTTTTTTGGGCGAAAAATTAAGTTTCTCCAATCTTCCCAAAACTCTGGATTCTGATAGAGGGCCATGAGACTTAGACCTGAGTGCAAAAATGGAGGCTCTAGCCCCTTCCAGAGCTGAGATATCGAAACTCAAAAATTCGGCCCGAAAAAAAAACGACAGTGGTACCCCTTACGTTTTTTTTTTTGGGCGAAAAATTAAGTTTCTCCAATCTTCCCAAAACTCTGGATTCTGATAGAGGGCCATGAGACTTAGACCTGAGTGCAAAAATGGAGGCTCTAGCCCCTTCCAGAGCTGAGATATCGAAACTCAAAAATTCGGCCCGAAAAAAAAACGACAGTGGTACCCCTTACGTTTTTTTTTTTTGGGCGAAAAATTAAGTTTCTCCAATCTTCCCAAAACTCTGGATTCTGATAGAGGGCCATGAGACTTAGACCTGAGTGCAAAAATGGAGGCTCTAGCCCCTTCCAGAGCTGAGATATCGAAACTCAAAAATTCGGCCCGAAAAAAAAACGACAGTGGTACCCCTTACGTTTTTTTTTTTGGGCGAAAAATTAAGTTTCTCCAATCTTCCCAAAACTCTGGATTCTGATAGAGGGCCATGAGACTTAGACCTGAGTGCAAAAATGGAGGCTCTAGCCCCTTCCAGAGCTGAGATATCGAAACTCAAAAATTCGGCCCGAAAAAAAAAACGACAGTGGTACCCCTTACGTTTTTTTTTTTTGGGCGAAAAATTAAGTTTCTCCAATCTTCCCAAAACTCTGGATTCTGATAGAGGGCCATGAGACTTAGACCTGAGTGCAAAAATGGAGGCTCTAGCCCCTTCCAGAGCTGAGATATCGAAACTCAAAAATTCGGCCCGAAAAAAAAACGACAGTGGTACCCCTTACGTTTTTTTTTTGGGCGAAAAATTAAGTTTCTCCAATCTTCCCAAAACTCTGGATTCTGATAGAGGGCCATGAGACTTAGACCTGAGTGCAAAAATGGAGGCTCTAGCCCCTTCCAGAGCTGAGATATCGAAACTCAAAAATTCGGCCCGAAAAAAAAACGACAGTGGTACCCCTTACGTTTTTTTTTTTGGGCGAAAAATTAAGTTTCTCCAATCTTCCCAAAACTCTGGATTCTGATAGAGGGCCATGAGACTTAGACCTGAGTGCAAAAATGGAGGCTCTAGCCCCTTCCAGAGCTGAGATATCGAAACTCAAAAATTCGGCCCGAAAAAAAAACGACAGTGGTACCCCTTACGTTTTTTTTTTTGGGCGAAAAATTAAGTTTCTCCAATCTTCCCAAAACTCTGGATTCTGATAGAGGGCCATGAGACTTAGACCTGAGTGCAAAAATGGAGGCTCTAGCCCCTTCCAGAGCTGAGATATCGAAACTCAAAAATTCGGCCCGAAAAAAAAACGACAGTGGTACCCCTTACGTTTTTTTTTTTTGGGCGAAAAATTAAGTTTCTCCAATCTTCCCAAAACTCTGGATTCTGATAGAGGGCCATGAGACTTAGACCTGAGTGCAAAAATGGAGGCTCTAGCCCCTTCCAGAGCTGAGATATCGAAACTCAAAAATTCGGCCCGAAAAAAAAACGACAGTGGTACCCCTTACGTTTTTTTTTTTGGGCGAAAAATTAAGTTTCTCCAATCTTCCCAAAACTCTGGATTCTGATAGAGGGCCATGAGACTTAGACCTGAGTGCAAAAATGGAGGCTCTAGCCCCTTCCAGAGCTGAGATATCGAAACTCAAAAATTCGGCCCGAAAAAAAAACGACAGTGGTACCCCTTACGTTTTTTTTTTTGGGCGAAAAATTAAGTTTCTCCAATCTTCCCAAAACTCTGGATTCTGATAGAGGGCCATGAGACTTAGACCTGAGTGCAAAAATGGAGGCTCTAGCCCCTTCCAGAGCTGAGATATCGAAACTCAAAAATTCGGCCCGAAAAAAAAACGACAGTGGTACCCCTTACGTTTTTTTTTTTGGGCGAAAAATTAAGTTTCTCCAATCTTCCCAAAACTCTGGATTCTGATAGAGGGCCATGAGACTTAGACCTGAGTGCAAAAATGGAGGCTCTAGCCCCTTCCAGAGCTGAGATATCGAAACTCAAAAATTCGGCCCGAAAAAAAAACGACAGTGGTACCCCTTACGTTTTTTTTTTTGGGCGAAAAATTAAGTTTCTCCAATCTTCCCAAAACTCTGGATTCTGATAGAGGGCCATGAGACTTAGACCTGAGTGCAAAAATGGAGGCTCTAGCCCCTTCCAGAGCTGAGATATCGAAACTCAAAAATTCGGCCCGAAAAAAAAACGACAGTGGTACCCCTTACGTTTTTTTTTTTGGGCGAAAAATTAAGTTTCTCCAATCTTCCCAAAACTCTGGATTCTGATAGAGGGCCATGAGACTTAGACCTGAGTGCAAAAATGGAGGCTCTAGCCCCTTCCAGAGCTGAGATATCGAAACTCAAAAATTCGGCCCGAAAAAAAAACGACAGTGGTACCCCTTACGTTTTTTTTTTTTGGGCGAAAAATTAAGTTTCTCCAATCTTCCCAAAACTCTGGATTCTGATAGAGGGCCATGAGACTTAGACCTGAGTGCAAAAATGGAGGCTCTAGCCCCTTCCAGAGCTGAGATATCGAAACTCAAAAATTCGGCCCGAAAAAAAAAACGACAGTGGTACCCCTTACGTTTTTTTTTTTGGGCGAAAAATTAAGTTTCTCCAATCTTCCCAAAACTCTGGATTCTGATAGAGGGCCATGAGACTTAGACCTGAGTGCAAAAATGGAGGCTCTAGCCCCTTCCAGAGCTGAGATATCGAAACTCAAAAATTCGGCCCGAAAAAAAAAACGACAGTGGTACCCCTTACGTTTTTTTTTTTTGGGCGAAAAATTAAGTTTCTCCAATCTTCCCAAAACTCTGGATTCTGATAGAGGGCCATGAGACTTAGACCTGAGTGCAAAAATGGAGGCTCTAGCCCCTTCCAGAGCTGAGATATCGAAACTCAAAAATTCGGCCCGAAAAAAAAACGACAGTGGTACCCCTTACGTTTTTTTTTTTTGGGCGAAAAATTAAGTTTCTCCAATCTTCCCAAAACTCTGGATTCTGATAGAGGGCCATGAGACTTAGACCTGAGTGCAAAAATGGAGGCTCTAGCCCCTTCCAGAGCTGAGATATCGAAACTCAAAAATTCGGCCCGAAAAAAAAAACGACAGTGGTACCCCTTACGTTTTTTTTTTTTGGGCGAAAAATTAAGTTTCTCCAATCTTCCCAAAACTCTGGATTCTGATAGAGGGCCATGAGACTTAGACCTGAGTGCAAAAATGGAGGCTCTAGCCCCTTCCAGAGCTGAGATATCGAAACTCAAAAATTCGGCCCGAAAAAAAAACGACAGTGGTACCCCTTACGTTTTTTTTTTTGGGCGAAAAATTAAGTTTCTCCAATCTTCCCAAAACTCTGGATTCTGATAGAGGGCCATGAGACTTAGACCTGAGTGCAAAAATGGAGGCTCTAGCCCCTTCCAGAGCTGAGATATCGAAACTCAAAAATTCGGCCCGAAAAAAAAAACGACAGTGGTACCCCTTACGTTTTTTTTTTTGGGCGAAAAATTAAGTTTCTCCAATCTTCCCAAAACTCTGGATTCTGATAGAGGGCCATGAGACTTAGACCTGAGTGCAAAAATGGAGGCTCTAGCCCCTTCCAGAGCTGAGATATCGAAACTCAAAAATTCGGCCCGAAAAAAAAAACGACAGTGGTACCCCTTACGTTTTTTTTTTTGGGCGAAAAATTAAGTTTCTCCAATCTTCCCAAAACTCTGGATTCTGATAGAGGGCCATGAGACTTAGACCTGAGTGCAAAAATGGAGGCTCTAGCCCCTTCCAGAGCTGAGATATCGAAACTCAAAAATTCGGCCCGAAAAAAAAACGACAGTGGTACCCCTTACGTTTTTTTTTTTTGGGCGAAAAATTAAGTTTCTCCAATCTTCCCAAAACTCTGGATTCTGATAGAGGGCCATGAGACTTAGACCTGAGTGCAAAAATGGAGGCTCTAGCCCCTTCCAGAGCTGAGATATCGAAACTCAAAAATTCGGCCCGAAAAAAAAAACGACAGTGGTACCCCTTACGTTTTTTTTTTTTGGGCGAAAAATTAAGTTTCTCCAATCTTCCCAAAACTCTGGATTCTGATAGAGGGCCATGAGACTTAGACCTGAGTGCAAAAATGGAGGCTCTAGCCCCTTCCAGAGCTGAGATATCGAAACTCAAAAATTCGGCCCGAAAAAAAAAACGACAGTGGTACCCCTTACGTTTTTTTTTTTTGGGCGAAAAATTAAGTTTCTCCAATCTTCCCAAAACTCTGGATTCTGATAGAGGGCCATGAGACTTAGACCTGAGTGCAAAAATGGAGGCTCTAGCCCCTTCCAGAGCTGAGATATCGAAACTCAAAAATTCGGCCCGAAAAAAAAAACGACAGTGGTACCCCTTACGTTTTTTTTTTTTGGGCGAAAAATTAAGTTTCTCCAATCTTCCCAAAACTCTGGATTCTGATAGAGGGCCATGAGACTTAGACCTGAGTGCAAAAATGGAGGCTCTAGCCCCTTCCAGAGCTGAGATATCGAAACTCAAAAATTCGGCCCGAAAAAAAAACGACAGTGGTACCCCTTACGTTTTTTTTTTTGGGCGAAAAATTAAGTTTCTCCAATCTTCCCAAAACTCTGGATTCTGATAGAGGGCCATGAGACTTAGACCTGAGTGCAAAAATGGAGGCTCTAGCCCCTTCCAGAGCTGAGATATCGAAACTCAAAAATTCGGCCCGAAAAAAAAAACGACAGTGGTACCCCTTACGTTTTTTTTTTTTGGGCGAAAAATTAAGTTTCTCCAATCTTCCCAAAACTCTGGATTCTGATAGAGGGCCATGAGACTTAGACCTGAGTGCAAAAATGGAGGCTCTAGCCCCTTCCAGAGCTGAGATATCGAAACTCAAAAATTCGGCCCGAAAAAAAAACGACAGTGGTACCCCTTACGTTTTTTTTTTTGGGCGAAAAATTAAGTTTCTCCAATCTTCCCAAAACTCTGGATTCTGATAGAGGGCCATGAGACTTAGACCTGAGTGCAAAAATGGAGGCTCTAGCCCCTTCCAGAGCTGAGATATCGAAACTCAAAAATTCGGCCCGAAAAAAAAAACGACAGTGGTACCCCTTACGTTTTTTTTTTTTGGGCGAAAAATTAAGTTTCTCCAATCTTCCCAAAACTCTGGATTCTGATAGAGGGCCATGAGACTTAGACCTGAGTGCAAAAATGGAGGCTCTAGCCCCTTCCAGAGCTGAGATATCGAAACTCAAAAATTCGGCCCGAAAAAAAAACGACAGTGGTACCCCTTACGTTTTTTTTTTTTGGGCGAAAAATTAAGTTTCTCCAATCTTCCCAAAACTCTGGATTCTGATAGAGGGCCATGAGACTTAGACCTGAGTGCAAAAATGGAGGCTCTAGCCCCTTCCAGAGCTGAGATATCGAAACTCAAAAATTCGGCCCGAAAAAAAAAACGACAGTGGTACCCCTTACGTTTTTTTTTTTTGGGCGAAAAATTAAGTTTCTCCAATCTTCCCAAAACTCTGGATTCTGATAGAGGGCCATGAGACTTAGACCTGAGTGCAAAAATGGAGGCTCTAGCCCCTTCCAGAGCTGAGATATCGAAACTCAAAAATTCGGCCCGAAAAAAAAACGACAGTGGTACCCCTTACGTTTTTTTTTTTGGGCGAAAAATTAAGTTTCTCCAATCTTCCCAAAACTCTGGATTCTGATAGAGGGCCATGAGACTTAGACCTGAGTGCAAAAATGGAGGCTCTAGCCCCTTCCAGAGCTGAGATATCGAAACTCAAAAATTCGGCCCGAAAAAAAAAACGACAGTGGTACCCCTTACGTTTTTTTTTTTTGGGCGAAAAATTAAGTTTCTCCAATCTTCCCAAAACTCTGGATTCTGATAGAGGGCCATGAGACTTAGACCTGAGTGCAAAAATGGAGGCTCTAGCCCCTTCCAGAGCTGAGATATCGAAACTCAAAAATTCGGCCCGAAAAAAAAAACGACAGTGGTACCCCTTACGTTTTTTTTTTTCGGGCGAAAAATTAAGTTTCTCCAATCTTCCCAAAACTCTGGATTCTGATAGAGGGCCATGAGACTTAGACCTGAGTGCAAAAATGGAGGCTCTAGCCCTTTTTCCAGAGCTGAGATATCGAAACTCAAAAATTCGGCCCGAAAAAAAAACGACAGTGGTACCCCTTACGTTTTTTTTTTTGGGCGAAAAATTAAGTTTCTCCAATCTTCCAAAACTCTGGATTCTGATAGAGGGCCATGAGACTTAGACCTGAGTGCAAAAATGGAGGCTCTAGCCCCTTCCAGAGCTGAGATATCGAAACTCAAAAATTCGGCCCGAAAAAAAAACGACAGTGGTACCCCTTACGTTTTTTTTTTTTGGGCGAAAAATTAAGTTTCTCCAATCTTCCAAAAACTCTGGATTCTGATAGAGGGCCATGAGACTTAGACCTGAGTGCAAAAATGGAGGCTCTAGCCCTTCTAGAGCTGAGATATCGAAACTGAAAAATTCGACCCGAAAAAAAAAACGACAGTGGTACCCCTTTCGTGTTTTTTTTTTTTTTTTTCGGGTGAAAAATTAAGTTTCTCCAATCTTCTCAAAACTCTGGATTCTGATAGACGGGCGCATGAGACTTAGACCTGAGTGCAAAATGGAGAACAGCCTAGAACAGCCTACAGAAGAAAACAGAGAGACACAAACCGGACACCTGATCAAACAAGGACGGACACTAATTTAAATTTAAAGATCCCGCGAGACCACAAGCTTTTATGACATTTAAAGTTTTAAAAGACCATGACCTTAGCGAAATGTGAAGCCAAATTATATTTATACATTTATAACTATTTATAGCTTAGAAAAAAAACTACTTTTTTACAGCAATGTTGTTATCCTACACAATTTGTAGGACACTAATCAAAAAGGCAAATTTGTAATATTGATCATACAAGCTCTCTTTGTAAAAAAATATTATTTTTTTTACTTTCAAGATTCACAATACTCTCTTTGGAACATATGCTCAAAATCATACAGGAGAACAATATTGCGAAATTTCAGAATATTCCAAATTATTATTTTTTAATAAAAAGCATTTTCCTTGTGGTCTCAGACTTTGGATCCCACAGATTTGATGTCTGTATATGAGACATGTGGCTTATATAGGTGAAATAAATAAACACAGAGACAGTATTGGGCTCTTAGCACCACCACATTTATTTGTAAGTTTTAAAAAAAATGTAGTTGCTCATTTGTACATACAAAGGTGCATTTATTAAATTTATTTTACAACAGTAAAATTATAAATAAAACAATTATAAAACATAGAAATAAATAAAAATGGGGAAATGGCACCAACTGGAGTTCAACATTCAAACTTTGACATTAACATTCAGAGTTAGATTCAGACATACAAAAGGGTAAAAAAGGGGGACAAAAGCAACCAAATACAAAATCAAGTCTGGATATG
>NW_024121311.1:182833-187341 GCF_016745375.1 Pimephales promelas | reverse complement strand
GCTCATATTTGTCTCCTTGTTTAAATATTGGTGTTATTAGGCCTTGGTTCCAGGTGTCGGGGAAATATCCTACTCTCAAAATAATGTTGAATAATTTGACAATTGCAGTTCTGAATTTTTCGTTGGTGTATTTGATCATTTCATTTAATATCCCATCTATTCCACATGCTTTGTTTGGTTTTAAAGCATGTAGTCTCTCTGTAAGCTCTTTTATTGTGATTGGGAAATCTAGGGGGTTCTGATTGTCTTTAATTTTTTCTTTCAGGATTTCTAATTTGATAATTTTCTGTGCTGTTCTTTGTCCACTTGTAGGGTGGTTGCAGCTTCAGTAAGTGGGAGGGCTGTCGGTGTGATTCATTGGGATGAGTTTGTCTTATATATAGTGTAATTTTACTGTGGTCTGACAGAGGTGTTTGAGGACTGACTGTGAATGCCCTGAGATGCACTGGGTCAATGTCTGTAATGAAGTAGTCTACAGTACTGTTGCCCAAGAAAGAGTTAAAGGCACTGTAAAAAATTTCCTGTAGAATTTACAGGAATTTACTGGCAAAAAAGTTGCCAATAAAATCCTGTAAAAATGTTGGAAATTGCTGTAAAATTGATTACAGTGTAATACTGTAAAGCAATTTACAGAATTGTTGTATATGAAATGTATAGGTATACAGTAATTTATAGGGTTTTTTACAGTAACATTGAATTAAACCTGTATTTTATTTTACAGCAATATTTTGTAATTTCACTAAAGTACAGTATTTACCTGGCAATAAAGTTGCCAATAAAATCCTGTAAATACCCCCAAAATTCAAGTAGATGCTGTGTAACAGTTTAACATTTAAAGAGCTGAAAAGAATCATTTTAACAGTAAATTGTACTCAATTATTTACCATTATATTGATGTAGATGCATTAAAATAAACATTTAAAAAAACAAACACAAAGTCAAAGCTGTTGTAGAAAAATATTTATTAAAATAATCAGCAAATTACTACAAGACTGGTAACAACAATTTTACTTTTTCAAGTACAGAAAATCTTTTCAAAATCAGTCACAAAATAACTACAAATAAGGCTTAACACCAAGATACTGGGTTCAATAAAATTTAAAGGGATAGATCATCCAAAAATGAAAATTCTGTCATCATTTACTCACCCTCAAGTTGTTCCAAATCTGTATGAGTTTCTTTCTTTGTTGAACACAAAAGATGATATCTTAAAGAATTTTGGTAACCAGACAATTGAAAGTAAATGGCTACCACCAACTGTTTGATTACCAACATTTTTCAAAATATCTAAATTCAGCAGAAGAAAGAAACTCATACAGGTTTTTAACAACATGGGGGTGAGGAAATGGTGAATGATTTTCCATTTTTGGGTGATAGTTCACTTTGAAATTAATTTTTGATATGTTTTATCTTACCTCAAGGGGATCCAAGATGTAGGTGTCTTTGTTTCCACAGCATTTTCAATTTTGACATTTTTTGGTCAAACCGTTCTTGTCTGTCAGTCATACACTGGAGGCTAAGGGGGTCCACCAAAGAGCAGCACAGAAGTCCAAATTAAACATGATTTAATGACTCGTACATGCAAGTACACATTGATGGCCTAAGACACGAAACGAGCGGTTTGTGTGAGAAAACGAACAGGATTTATATAGTTTTTACCTCTTGTAATCATAGCCATGACAAAATGATCTGCCGGCACGGGCGCTTCGGTCTGCGCATGCGCTGGAAGTGATCGCTTGCGCGCCTACGTCACTCTTTGTTTATACCATAGACAGTAAAAGAAATGGACAGAGCAATCTCATTGGAACTCCATTGAGACGATTGAAGCCCGTTTTTGGCGATTTGTTAGCACTTCCGTCCCTGACGCGCAGACTCAAACAGAGCTTGACGACGTAGATGTGACGAGAGCAAACCGTCTGTCTTCTAGTGCAGCGGCATGTGAAATCTGAATCATTCCCTTCCGATACATGCAGAGGCGGAGAGTGTGAATAGGAGCTGTCCATGAGCTAGGAGCAGGAGAAACTTTTGCTAGGTATTCTGATTAATTATTTTGTCTTTTTGCCTCCACTTTTCCCCGATTGCGCGCGAGCTTCTCCTCCTGTACATACGGTAATCTCTCTAATGTGCGACAGAGAGTTGCGTGGGTATGACGCAATCGTTAGCCAACTTTCACTAAAACTGCATCTACGGGGCCATAACATAAGCTACAAGGTAATGGAGCTATTTATACATTGTCGTGTTTCTTTAGAAATAAATAAAGGACAAATGGGGTCTTCAAACGCCTCAGATGTAAAGTTATTCGCTGTCAAAGTGACGCCAACACGAATGGGAGTCAATGGGAATGCTAACGCAAGTGAAGTTCTGCTACAAGATGGCAGCTCCCGTGAGGCTTCAACTTCCGGTCGATGGATTACCCCCTTGGTTTATACAGAGATTTCGGAAGTTTCACCTTTCACTAAACGTATTTAGATATACGGGAAACCACAATGAAAGACGATTTCGGTATATCTAAATATGTTTAGTAAAAGGTAAAACTTCCGAAATCTCCGTGTAAATATTGAGTGACGTCACACGCAAGCGATCACTTCCGGCGTAACATTGAACTGATTCAGTTCGGTTCAGTTGGACATTGAACAACTGATTCAGGTCACTTGGACGTCACTGTGATTACACGAGGTAAAAACGATATAAATACTGTTTGTTTTCTCACAAAAACCGCTCGTTTCGGGTCTTAGGCCATCAATGTGTACTTACATTTACGAGTCATTAAATCATGTTTAATTTGGACTTCTCTGTGCTGCTCTTTGCTGGACCCCCTTAGCCTCCAGTGTATGACTGATAGACAACTACGGTTTGACTGAAAAATGTCAAAATTGAAAATACTGTGGAAACAAAGACACCTACATCTTGGATGCCCTTGAGGTAAGCTAAAACATATCAAAAATTAATTTCAAAGTGAACTATCCCTTTAAGCTCAAACAACAGAATGGCAAAATTGTTAACTCGCATCTCTTGTTAAAACTCAAATTTCTGCTTTTCTATTATTATTATTATTATTATTATTATTATTTTAGTTTCAAAGTACTTTTTTACATTTTGTGTAATTATAGACATCTCAGTTTTTTGTTTTATATATACATTTGACAACTCACATGCTTAACCACTCAAGGTCCACAGGGTATAGCCTAACGAGAAGAGTAGACACATGAGGATTGACTGTGTTGTTCCTCTTCTCTGAGGTCTTTCCACTTTCATTGATGTTCTTGGTAAACATCTGCTCGAAAATCAGTCAGAAAAATACAAGCAGAAGCTTTAGGATCATGTGCAGACTTATGAAAATATACCACTTTACAATAAACATTATTTGCACTACTAAAAAGGATTTGTTCACCACAAAATGACATTTCTGTAATTAATTACTCGTTAATCTGTCACTACTGACCTTCATTCATTTTCAGGAACACACATTAAGATGTGTTTGATGAAATCAGAGAGGTATCTGAACCACACATAGACCACAACGTCATTACAACGTCCGGGGCCCAGAAAGGTAGTGAAAACCTCATTAAAGTAGTCCATGTAACTTCAGTGGATCAACCTCAATGTTATGAAGTGATGAGAATACTTTGTGTTCTAACGTAGAACCTGGAAGCGATGCACTGTTTACTACAGCGTCAGAGATTGACACAGAAGAGAAGAGATTTTGTGGCTTCATAACATTAAGGTTGATCCAGTGTAGTCACATGGTATATTTTAACATTGTCTTAACTGCTTTTCTGGACCTTGGAAGTTGCAATGATTTTGTGGCCTATGTGTGGTTCAGAAACCCTGTAAGATTTCATCAAAAATATCTTAATTTGTGTTCCGAAAATGAACGAAGGCCAGTAGTTAATTAATGACAGGTGAACTAACATTAATTTTTAGATGAACTAATCCTTTAACATATACAAATTTATATTTCAGTAATCTGTTACCCTTGGACAAATTCAAGTGTGCAGGATACCTCGTGCTGGTACACCAGATTAAAGTTGTAGTAAGTTGCAAACAAAGCAGCAAATTCAGCCATGAAATTGGGGTGTTGATTCAGAACCACTTGACCCTCAATACTCAGCATCCACTGGGTTGCAGTGAGAATTTCACCTAAAAATAAAACAAATGAAGAGAAAAAAGAAAACAGTTTATAAAAATGTATGCTAAAATACAACAGGCAAAATGTATTAAGTAATTTAAAGATTCTGGAACGTACATTACCTAAGACAATCAGTCTCAGAGAGTCTGGAAGTGTAGAACTTTTTTCCACTTCAGCTGCTGTTGCTGACATCTACAATAAAAAATAATAATAAAAGGAAAAAAAATGTAATGTAATTAAGTGCAGTATATGCAATAAATGCAGTACAGACAGATTTCCCAGCCCTCATCAATATGGCATTTTAAAATGCCTAATTAAGTAATTCAGAGTTGTACATGCATGTGAAATGACGGTATCCAATCTTGCAAATCAGTGTTGT
>NW_024121311.1:160333-177833 GCF_016745375.1 Pimephales promelas | reverse complement strand
GAAGGACACAGATGGATGAGTATAACCAGGTTTATTGAGACAGGTGGTATGATAGACAGCTGGTAAGTATGTAATGGATTAAGTTCGGTTCAGGAGCGGGAAACAGTCTGATAATGGATTTCTTATCTTAAGCAGGGCTGGAAGTTGGTGAGCGGAGGCAGCGGACGGATGACCAGAGGAAGACCGGGGACCAGGAGCGGATGAGAAGCAGACGGGGCTGAATGAAGCGGGTAAGTATTCCTTAGAAGTATGCAGTAGCGTAGCGGGAGTCTGTAGCCGAAGTGTCGACGAGACCAGACGGTGAGTGACTGTGAGGAGTGAGTTTATAAAGGGAGGATGATTGGGACGGTGATTGAAGCGGGCAGGTGACAGTGATTAGAATGCTGGAGAGCTGGAACGAGTGGGCGGAGTGAAGGTGTCTGGTGCTGACGCAGATGGATCCGTGACAGTACCCCCCCCCCCACGGCCAGCTCCAGCTGGCGGACGGGACCGACGACGGGGACGACCACGGCTCCGGGGCGCTGGACGATCTGGATGGGTGGTGTGGAAGTCCTGGAGTAACGAGGGATCCAGAATGTCCTCCCGGTTGACCCAGCATCTCTCCTCGGCACCGAATCCCTCCCAGTCCACGAGATATTCCAAGCGGCCGCCCCGTCGTCGGGAGTCGAGGATTTCATGGACTCGGTAGATGTTGTCATCTTCGGGATCCGCAGGAGGAGGGGGCACCTCCGCAGCACCAGACCCTGGGGAAGAAGGAGTGAGAGGGTTAGTGTACGGCTTGAGCAAGGAGACATGGAAGGTGGGTGCGATGCGGTAGTGAGCGGGGAGTGCCAGCCGGTAGGTGACGGGGTTGATCTGCCTCTGAATCGGGAAAGGACCGATATATCTGGGACTCAGCTTCCGACAGGGCTGTCGGAGACGGATGTCCCGGGTGGAGAGCCAGACCAGTTGTCCGGGAAGGTAGTGAGGGGCGTCGTTACGGCGAAGGTTGGCCTGGTTCTGGTGTCTCCGAACAGCCCGCTGGAGGTGAGTATGAGCTGAGTCCCAGACTCTCTCGCTCGTCTGGAACCAATGGTGGACTGCTGGGACGTCAGATGGTTCTTCTGACCAGGGGAATAGTGGAGGCTGGTAGCCGAGTATGCACTGGAATGGGGTGAGTCCGGTGGTGGTTTGTCGGAGGGAGTTCTGTGCATACTCGGCCCAGGGCAGGTAACGGCTCCAGCAGTCCTGGTGGTCGTGGCAGTATGACCGCAGGTATCTCCCAATCTCCTGGATCTTCCGCTCAGTCTGGCCGTTGGACTGGGGATGGTATCCAGAAGTGAGGCTGACGGTCACTCCCAGAAGGTTGAAGAATGCCCTCCACACTCGAGAGATGAATTGGGGTCCTCGATTCGGAGACTACGTCCTCGGGGATCCCAAAGTTACGGAAGATGTGTTGGAACAGCGCTTCAGCTGTTTCAAGGGCTGTTGGCAAACCCGGAAGGGGAATTAGCTTGCACGCCTTGGAGAAGCGGTCCACTACGACCAGAATGCAGGTGTGGTTGTCAGACACGGGCAGGTCGGTAACAAAGTCCACTCCGAGATGGGACCAAGGTCGAGTGGGTATGGGGAGAGGAACCAGCTTGCCTTCCGGGAGATGACGGGGAACCTTGGCCATGGCACAGACTGAGCATCCACTGACGAACCGGGAGACGTCCTGGGCCATACCCGGCCACCAATAGCGCTGTTGGATGAGCGAGAGAGTGGCTTGGCTGCCTGGGTGTCCAGAGCCCGGAGAGGTGTGTACTGAGTCCATGAGGGACAGGCGTAGACGGGTTGGAACATAGACCCGTCCCTCAGGACCTCCCGGCAGAGCAGGTTCGAGTTGCGTGGCGTCGGCGATGTGGTCATCTAGGCTCCATTGGATGGGGCTGACAACCACGGCTGGAGGGAGAATGGGTTCAGGCTCGGAAGAAGGTGTCTCAGGTTGGAACTGACGGGAGAGTGCATCAGCTTTTACGTTCTTTTCACCGGGGCGATAGGTGACTGAGAAATTGAAGCGAGTGAAAAACAGGGCCCACCGGGCTTGACGGGGGTTGAGTCTCTTGGCATCCCGGAGGTACTCGAGGTTGCGGTGGTCAGTGATCACTGTAAACGGGTGTTGGGCTCCCTCCAGCCAGTGCCTCCATTCCTCCAACGCCAATTTAATGGCTAGTAACTCCCGGTTGCCGATATCGTAATTCTGCTCCGCCGGGGACAGCTTCTTGGAGTAGAAGGCGCATGGATGGAGTTGAGATGGATTCCCCTGCCGCTGAGAGAGGACCGCTCCTACCCCCGAGATGGAGGCATCCACCTCGACGAGGAAGGGCACGGCGGGGTCCGGAAGGGCGAGGGTAGGAGCGGAGCCAAAGGCTGACTTCAGGGCTTGGAAGGCTTGGGTGGCTCGGGTGTTCCAGGACAGAGACTTGGCCCCGCTCTTGAGAAGGTCGGTGAGTGGAGAACTGATGGGACTGAAGTTCTGGATGAAACGGCGGTAGAAGTTTGCAAATCCCAGAAAACGTTGAAGCTCCTTTCGGGTGGTGGGTTGTGGCCAATGGAGTACCGCTTCCTCCTTCCTCTGGTCCATGGTGATTCCGTGTGGGGTGATAACGTAACCGAGGAAGTGGATGGTGCTTTGGTGGAATTCGCATTTCTCCAGTTTGAGGTAAAGATGGTAATCTCGAAGGCGTTGGAGTACTGTCTGAACGTGATGGATATGGGAGGTCAGATCGGGAGAGTAGATGAGGATATCGTCGATGTAGATGACGACGAACTGATTGAGGAGATCGCGGAATATTTCGTTCATGAAGCCTTGAAAGATGGCGGGTGAGTTGGACAATCCGAAGGGCATCACGAGATATTCGTAGTGCCCTGCGGGAGTGATAAAGGCGGTCTTCCACTCATCGCCTTCCCGGATACGGATGAGGTTGTAGGCACTACGAAGATCGAGCTTGGTGTAAACGGATGCCCCTCGGAGTTGTTCCAGGGCGGCTGGGACCAGAGGAAGGGGATAGCGGAATTTAACGGTGGCTTGGTTGAGGATACGGTAGTCGATGCAAGGGCGCAAGCCTCCGTCCTTTTTGCCCACGAAGAAGAAACTCGAAGCGGCAGGGGACACTGATGGTCGTATGAATCCGTGGTCGAGAGCCTCTTGGATGTACTCCTCCATGGCCTTCTGCTCCGGGATGGACAGAGGGTAGATCTTACCTCGCGGTAGAACCGCCCCAGGCAGCAGGTCGATCGCGCAGTCCCATGGCCGATGTGGGGGTAGAATGGTGGCGTGACGTTTATCGAAGACATCCTGGAACGCCCGGTAGGGAGAGGGGATCTCGGGAGAAGGTTCCACTGGTGGGCTCTCTACGGAGGTGGTGGAGAGTGGAACGGTCGGAGTGGTGGAAGGAACTGGAGATTTCGTCACGGAGGACAGACAGCGCTGGAAACAGTCATGGCCCCACCGTAGAACCTCGCCGGTGGACCATTGAATGTGAGGCGAATGGGTCTCCAACCAGGGGCGTCCCAGGATGATCTCTGCCGTCGAGCCCTCCAGCACCAGAAAGGATATCTCCTCCCGGTGGAGCCAGCCGATCTCCAACCCCAGGTCAGGGCTACGATGTCCAACCCGGCCGCGTCCTAGTGGTTGTCCCAGAATGGTTTGGACTTGAAGCCAGGCAACCCAGGCAAGGTTCGTTGCCTGGTTTGTAGCCGGTTTAACGTGGACAGTGCAATGAAGTTGGCCGCTGATCCGGAGTCGATCAGCGCTTGGACTGAAATGGAACGGTTCAGATAAGTGATAGTGGCCGCAGTGAATTTCAAGGAGGAGATGGGCAATGGTAACTGGACTGTACTCACAGCTGGTCGGGGAGGGCGGACGGGACAGGAGGCGAGCAGATGACCGGAGGCTCCACAGTACAGACACAGCCCGTTGGTGATACGACGATTCCTCTCGGATACAGGCAGATGAGTGGTACCGACTTCCATGGGTTCTGGTGCTGGAGGACTGTGGTGGCGGGGCACAGGACGAGGAGTTGGAGGTGCAGGGCTGTCGAGCTGGCATGCAGTGCGTCGCTGATCGATGCGGATGGAATGCTGGATGATGCTCTCAATACCGACGTTATCGTCATAAACCGCGAGCTGGAGGCGGATATCGGGATGTAGACCATGACGGTAGGCCGTGATGAGAGCAGACTCATTCCATCCGAGAGTGGCGGCGAGGGTGCGAAATTGCAGCGCATAGGAGGCGACGGACGATCTCCCTTGTCTCAGGCGGTACAGCTGATCCTGGACGGAGATGGAGTGGGCTGACTGCGAGAACACCTCGGTGAAGTGGCCGGAGAAAGCGGCGAATGTCCGGGTAACTGGGCCATTATCCTTCCAAAGGGCGTGAGCCCAGTTGAGCGCACGGCCTCGCAGGAGGGAGATGAAGAAGGCCACTTTCGATCGTTCCGTGAGGAAGGATAACGGGTTCATCTCCATATAGAGCTCGCACTGCAAGAGGAAGCCGCTGCACTCCTCCTCCTCGCCTGAGAAGGGCGCTGGTTGGGCCATGGGACTGGCAGAGGCGGAAGAAGTGGTCACGGTAGATGTGGCGAGTGCTGGAGTGCTGGTCCGGGGAATGGTAGGAAGAGGTGGGGTCGGTGTAGCGCTGGTGCTCGGGGTAGATTGCTGCATTTTGTTGGTCTGGTCTTCTGTCACAGACTAGAAGGACACAGATGGATGAGTATAACCAGGTTTATTGAGACAGGTGGTATGATAGACAGCTGGTAAGTATGTAATGGATTAAGTTCGGATCAGGAGCGGGAAACAGTCTGATAATGGATTTCTTATCTTAAGCAGGGCTGGAAGTTGGTGAGCGGAGGCAGCGGACGGATGACCAGAGGAAGACCGGGGACCAGGAGCGGATGAGAAGCAGACGGGGCTGAATGAAGCGGGTAAGTATTCCTTAGAAGTATGCAGTAGCGTAGCGGGAGTCTGTAGCCGAAGTGTCGACGAGACCAGACGGTGAGTGACTGTGAGGAGTGAGTTTATAAAGGGAGGATGATTGGGACGGTGATTGAAGCGGGCAGGTGACAGTGATTAGAATGCTGGAGAGCTGGAACGAGTGGGCGGAGTGAAGGTGTCTGGTGCTGACGCAGATGGATCCGTGACACACATGAGAGTTTGTTTACTTACTTTAATCTGTTTTGTTCGTTTTTCTTTTATAAGATTTCGTTAAAGAGTTTAAGTTATTTAACAAACTTTTTTTTGACCGCCGACGGAGGTCGGCAAACCTAGATAAATGGGTTCAAGCGGTGATTTTTCACGCTTGACTCTTAGGCACGGTTTGAAATGTACACCTGATGAATCAATATCTGTGAAAGATGTGGTGGTTGCAGTCAGCGAACAGGTTGGTGGGTTAAATATCAAGTCAGCTTCTAGGATGAACAAAGCTGTTGTTGTTTTTCTTGCCGATGTTCAGATGGTTGATAGTTTGGTTGAACGTGGAATTATGATTAATGACACGTTTGTGCCAGTACTACCGTTATCGAGTCCTTCTAAAAAAGTCGTATTATCGAATGTTCCTCCGTTCATAAAGAACGTATCCAGAGCGTTCTCGAAAGATATGGCAGAATAATAGCACCGATCAAAATGATTCCGCTGGGTCTGAAAAATCTGAATATTAAGCACGTTATGTCTTTTAGACGCTTTACGTACATGATATTGAATGAGCAACAAGATCCACTCAATTTAGCTGTGAAACTCAAAGACGAAGGCAAAGATTATACAATCTTTATTAGTTTGGATTACATGCGGTGTTTTGCGTGCGGAGAACATGGGCATGTTAGACAAACATGTCCAAAAAATCAAACAGATAAGTCATCTAATCCGCAAATAGTTGATCAGCATGTTGGACAAAACATTGTTTTGGTTCCTGCTGTCAAAACAGCACCTAGAGAAAACACAATAGTTGATCGACATGATGAACAAAATAATGTTTTGGCTACTGCTGTTGAAACAGCACCGAAAGAAAACATAATAGTTGATCAACAGTTGGGACAGGATAATGTTTTGGTTCCTGCTGATGAAACAGCACCAAAAGAAAACACTGATGTAGGCTTAATAAATGATGTAGAAAATCATGTGACCGGTGAGGAGATTGTAAATCTAGCAAGTAGAGAAAAAGTCACTCTGACTGTAAATGAAGAAGACAAGGAATCAAGAAAAGAGAAAACAGTTATAGAGGAGGATAAAGCAGAAGGTGAAAGAGGGGAAGCTGAAGAAGAAAGCTGTACCCAGATGTCCACTGTGAGCTCAGGATATGCTATCTCTGAAGAGGATTCAGATCAGGAGCTTGAGAGTGTAGATCTTTCTGATATGGATGATGCTGAAAGATCTGAGTCGCTTGGCTCTAGATTATACACAGTAAAGCAAATCAATGATTTTCTAGATGATACTAAGGGAACACGCAAACCACAAATAGAGACTTTTTTTCCTGATTTGAAACAATTTCTGGTGTCATGTAAAATAGCAATGAAAAAAGCAACCTTTGAAGAACTAAGTAGACAGAAGCGTTATCGCCTTAAGAAAATAATAACGAAGGTTAAAAACATAGTAAACCGTAATGTAAAAAAGGTTTGAATATGCTTTTCTTTTCTTTAAATGAAGAGAAAAGAATGTATAGCCTGCAGTCGGATGCTATTTGTTTCTTTATTTATAGTCAGCATCATGGCATCCTTACACTTTGGATCTTTGAATGTAAATGGCGGTGCTGAAAAAAGGGGTGCTTTGTTTGATTTTTTTCATTGGAAAAAATCGGGTATAGTCTTTCTGCAAGAAACACACACAGATTTGATTAATCAGGTGCAATGGCTAAGTGAGTGGAAAGGTAAAATTTTCCTTAGCCATGGTTCAAACGTTAGTGCCGGTGTAGCAGTTCTTATTTCTTCAGATGTACAAGTACAAGATAGCAAAGCTGAAGAAGTTATACCTGGCAGAATGCAAATAGTAGAATTTAAGTTAAACGAGTTATTTTTTTCTCTTATTAATATTTATGCTCCTAATGATGGTATAGAAAGAGTTTCTTTTTTCAAAAAATTAAAGGATGCTATTTCAAAAATTCCAAATAATAGAATAATATTTTTAGCTGGCGATTTTAATTGTACTCTTGATTATACTATGGATCGGAATCATGTTGAACCAAATCTCAAGTCGTCTGAAACTCTTAGAACTGTTATTCAGTTTCACAATCTAGTAGACGTTTGGAGAGAAGCCTTCCCTAGAGATAGACAATATACATGGTTGAAAATTAATTCTAATACAGTCTCTGGTGCAAGACTTGATAGATTTTATGTTCAAAAGAATAATAGAGGTATGTTTTTTAATAGTAAAATTTTGCCAACATCATTTTCTGATCATCATTATATTGCGGTAACTATGACTACAATGCAAAGTACTTCCCACCATCATATTTGGCGTTTTAACAATAGGTTATTGCAAGATAAGTCTTTTGTACAATATTTTACTTTGTTTTGGAGAGAGTGGAGAGAGAGAAAGCTAAAGTATAAAAATTTAAGCCAGTGGTGGGATACTGGAAAAGTACAGATCCAGCTCTTCTGTCAGCAATATACAAGAAGCCGTACGATGGAGCTGAAAGAAAAAGTCAGTTTCTTGGAAGAGCAAATTCTCCAATTAAGCAGCTCCATCAGTGATGGTGAAGAGACTGATACTGCAAAAATGCTTAACGAGTACAATTTGATTTTAAAGAATTTATATGAAGAAAGAAGTCGCTGTGCATCTATACGGGGAAAGTATCTCCAGTTAAATAGCATGGATTCCTCAACAACCTTCTTTTTCTCATTAGAGAAGAATACTAGAGAGAAGAAAAATATGAATTATCTTAAATTGCCGGATGGAAAAGAAATAATGGAAAAGAAAGAAATAATTTCACAGACTTTACTTTTTTATGAAGATTTATATACAGCACAACATTGTGACCTTGAAGCAACAAATCAACTTTTAGATGGACTTCCACAGCTTAAAAAAGAAGATAAAGCTGAATTAGATAAAGCCTTGTCTTTCCACGAGCTAAATGAGGCGGTTCAGCAGCAATCCTCTGGAAAATCTCCAGGGCTAGATGGTTTGACTTCTGATTTCTACAAAGCCTTCTGGTCTCTCATCGGACAGGATCTGTATGCTGTTTTTTGTGAAAGTTTTAAATCAAAAATCTTACCTCTGAGTTGCAGAAGAGCTGTAATCACGCTTTTACCCAAGAAAGGAGATCTTGGCCTATTAAAGAACTGGCGACCAGTCTCTCTTTTGGGAACGGATTATAAAATATTGTCTAAAGCTCTGACAAATCGTCTCAAGGATTTTTTAGCATTCATTATTCACGAAGATCAGTCCTATTGTGTACCAAAGCGGTCAATATTTGACAATCTTTTTCTTGTGCGGGACTTGTTGTATTTAACTGAACTGCATAAGTTTGATCTTGGCCTTGTTTGTTTGGATCAGGAGAAGGCCTTCGATAAAGTTGACCATGAATATCTGTTCAGAATACTCGAAGGCTTTGGATTTGGAAAACAGTTTACTTCATGGATAAGACTTCTGTATGAAAACGTTTACAGCATGCTGAAAATTAATGGAACTCTGACTAGACCTTTTTCTGTAAATAGGGGAGTGAGACAAGGCTGTAGTTTATCTGGCCTTTTGTACACAATTTCCATTGAACCAATGTTGAGGATGTTGAGACAGAAGTTGCAAGGATTGACAGTTCCATCACCTTGTCTCTCGAATACTCCATCAGTTAAACTAACAGCTTATGCCGACGACATCACAGTGATCATTAGATCTGAAGATGATGTAAAACATCTAATCTCATGTCTAAACATCTATGAGAGTGCATCTTCGGCATGTGTCAATTGGGAAAAAACAGACACTTTATTATTAGGTCATTGGCTAAATCAGAATTTACCACAACTCCCACATCAGTGCCCTTGGAATAAAGAAGGTGTAAAGATACTTGGACTGTTTTTCGGGACTGAACAGTGTATGGACAAAAATTGGGAAGGTCTTTTAGAAAAAGTGACAGGCAAGCTCCAGAGATGGAAATGGATTCAAGCCCAGCTTTCGTTCAGAGGCAGAGTGTTAGTAGTGAACAATCTAGCCGCCTCAATGCTGTGGCATCGTCTAACAGTGTTGGACCCTCCCAAAGAGCTTCTATTGCAACTTCAAAAAACCTTTGTTGACTTTTTTTGGGGAGGTCATTATTGGCTCCCTCCAGGAGTTTTGTGTCTACCAGTTATTGAAGGCGGTCAAGGATTAATTAATTTAGCCTCTAAGGTGAAAGCCATGAGGTTACAGACTGCCCAAAAACTACTTTATTCTTCTGACTCTGTACCATGGATCAGCTTTGGTCTTGCCATTCTACGAGAGAAAAACAAGATGGGTTTGGATAAACAAATATTTCTGAACAAATGTTGTAAAGGACATGTTTAAGATCAAGTTTTATGGATCTGTGTTTGAAGCCTGGAGTGATTTCAAGTCAGAGCGAAAAGAACATTTTGGCTTTAATGAACCACTTTTTCATAATCCTTGGCTTTCCCATACTTATAATATGTCTTGCATTGATTTTTCTAGCTTTGTTGTAGCCGGTGTAACTAAAGTTGGAGATTTGATTGACTTGACTAACAGAGAGTGGTTTTCAGTACAATATTTAACTACAAAGATTGGAGGCAGATCAGAGAGAATTGTTGGAAATATACTGAAGAATTTGAAAACACATTTTCCTACATCTTTGTGGGAATATATAGACAAATTTATGTCTGGTACAAATTTTTCAGAAGTTCCTTTTCCTGTACTGTATATAACATCACAGGTAGACCAAGATGACAACAATGACAATAATGCGAACTTGTTGCTTTTTTTAATTTAAAGGTTTACAAGGTCTGCCTTTTTCGGTTGTGAACAAACAAAATTTATACAATGTTTGTGTGAAGTCTTTCTTTGCTGGACAGTTAAGAGAGAGGGGAGATACAAAATGGAGATCTCATCTTTCATTGACTGAGAATAAATCACCTTCATGGCGATTACTGTACAAAAACCCTCTACCAAAAAGGTCTGGAGATTTACAGTGGCGGATTTTGCATTGTGCATTACCAACAAAAGTTTTTTTGTTTAAATGTGAATATTCAGATTCTTCTTTTTGTAATTTATGTAATAATCCTGACACAGTTTTTCATGTTTTTTGTGAATGTTGTAAATTATCTCCACTTTTTAGTGTTTTGGACAGAATTTTGAGTAGTTTAGGGATAATTTTTTCAAAAACAGTGTTTATTTTTGGTTGTAAGTATTCTCGCAATATGTGGGAAATCGGTACGTTTTTGAATTTTTTGTTTGGTCAAGCAAAATTAGCCATTTGGAAAGCTCATAGAAGCGAAATAGAAGGACAAGGAGTAAACATGGTTAATTTATTTAGGGCCTTAGTTGAATCCAGAATAAGACTAGAATATGAATTTAATAAAATGAATGGTAATCTTCCAATGTTTGAGAGGAAATGGTGTGTAAATAAGAGCTTAACTTTTATAGAAGACGAAGACATCTTTTTCAAATGGTAATTTTTTGATAAATTAATGTTTTATAGATGTTAAGGTTTTTTTAATGATGGAATAAATTGCTTTAAAAAGTCAAAGTCTCTCTCTCCCTCTCTCTCTCTCTCTCTCTCTCTGCTAATGTATGTAGGTTAAGCTGCTGTTACATGACAGATGAAGGTTGTTCTGATGTGACTTCAGCTCTGAAATCAAACCCGTCACACCTGAGAGAGCTGGACCTGAGCAGGAATAAACTAGGAGACTCTGGAGTGAAAAACCTCAGTGATCTACTGATGAACCCACAATTCAAGCTGGAGAAACTACAGTTAGTGTCATTATACTGTACAGCAATTACAGTGTGACTGAAGTTTATTTATTTGAAGACAGCAGGGCTTATGTTTCATTGGTTATAGCAGTGCACTTTCTGGGTTTCCCTATTGCTCACATGTTTATGTTTTGTTAATCTACACTGTGTGTAATTATTATGTGGCTTAGTAAATATCACAGTAATATTTAACTTTATTAACTTAATACAATCTCTGAATATCATTTGCTTGATTGTTTGAGCTAAACGTACCAAAATAATTGACTAAAAATCCAACAGTTAATTTCATCTAAAATTTACAGTTATATTTATTTATTTTTTTCCCTATTAGAATTTATTATTTGACTAACCAATAATTTATGTATAATACACTTAACATAATTGTGAAATTTCTATCAAAATATTTGAGATTGGATAATTAAACTTAAAGGCACTCTATGCAAGATCTGTACCTTAATATAACAGCTTCAAAGTCGTTTTGGTGGTTAACAAAGTCATAGTAGGGCGAATCATCCTGGTAGGAAAACTTGGGGGGGACGCCGCCGGAAAAACCAGCCATGCAAGTTTGAGAGTGGCGCCCCTGACACAGCGCGTGAGAATCACGAAATGGTTTACGGCAACGACGTCACACGCATCAACAACATCATACTGTATGAAGCTACTTTCGAAACAGGGAAAGAGAATCGGACCGTGCTAGAAACCGGACAAGAGTCCACTCGGTCGGGCTTTCACTCGTTGGCGCGAGCTTAAAAGCTGCACTGGATTGTAACTGCGATGCTGACCTGGCGATCTTGTTGATGGACTTGTAAGTAAATCTCTTATTTATAAACTTGTTTGTATTTGTATACTAGTTGTTTCTATATTGTATGTTGCTGCACTGGCTTGTGGTATGTAATTTTTTACGGTGCTGTTCATTCATCCGTTGTTGATAATAAGACCAGTTCAATAATTCTCACATATGTCTATAGCTTTCGATTACCAGAGCTTTAAGCAGACTTCCTAAAAACAGTCGTTTCTCTTAGTCTTGTTGTTTTTTTCGTTATGTTTTATTGCCGAGCTTGCCACAAGAGCTAGTTTGCCAGCTGAACTCAGGTGTTGTGATGTGTATTTATCACGTATCTTTAGTCCTGTGTCTGGTTCGGATTTCTTATGACGTGTGTAAGTTACTGTTATATCAAGTTTAACTGACTAACAGTACACTTCCCGACTGTAACTTCAAATTGTGTTGATTATGAATCAATCAAATCTTGACGCTGTTGATGTTGATTCTTGCGATTACCATGAGGACATAGTCAATATCTCACATAATTATTAGGACATATATAAGCCAGAGGTTGTAAATAATTGAACACAATTTGCTATTATGATAAATTGTAATCATGTCTAAATCATAACGTCCAATGTTATGAAATAATGCGACGTACATTTAACTTGATTGATGTCATCTGACATTTTGTAATTTTAACATTACAATCAAAAAACATGAATGAAATTATACAGTAGCCTATACACTATAGGCTATTTACTTCTGATTTTGCAGAAATCATGTAAAAACGCTATAAGCCAGCAAACGCGATAGGCAACTTTATTATTAAAAAGCAGTCTAGCACTTGACAGTATATGCAGTAACAGGGGAATAACGGTTATTTACGACAGTGCAAGTACACCACAGCGGCTCTAGAGGTCACTGTTTTACAAAAAAACCAGAGAGTGCATAGTGTGCCTTTAATTGTTTCAAGAACCACAAATATTACGTAATTCAAATCAATATCATAAATATATTTAACACACTCTTGAAAGATTGAGCAGATTTAATCAGTTAAAAATTTAACAAATTTTATTTGTTAATGTACAGATGCAGTTACTCAGATCTACTTAATTTTTTACGTACATTTGCTCAGTTTATACAGTGTATTGTAATTGATTTCACTGCTTTAAAATGTAATCAATATTTTTGATTGTTTCACCAAAATAAATTAGTAAATCATATAAAACCCTTTAGAGTGTAGATAGTAATTGTTTAATTCCCAACATCTGATACAATGCACTGATTGTGTACACACAGAAATCTGCATTTTTATCAGAGAATAAAGAAGAGAGACGACAAATCAATCGTTAGAAATGAAAGAGAAGAAACAGTGTCTTCCAGCGCACAGAACTAGTGTGACTGGGTTTTAAAACAGACTATTGGAAACTAAATGCTGCTGTAGCTCTTCAATAAGATGATCATCATAGATGTGAACTATTGTTATTTCTCTGTCTTCAGTCTGTATAGATGCAGTATTACAGAGAAACAGAGTCTCATCCTGACTTCAGCTCTGAAATCAAACCCGTCACACCTGAGAAAGCTGGACCTGAGCAGGAATAATCTAGGAGACTCAGGAGTGAAGCACTTATGTGCCGTACTGAAGGATTCACACTGTAAACTGGAGAGATTGAGGTCAGTCACATTCACATACAAGAATCAAAATGCTTAAAATCACTTCAACTGTTTAAACTAGAACACATTAACATTATATTTGTACAAACATTTTCACCTTAGTATTTTGTGATCTGGTGAAATAAAGGTGAAGATCTCTCTTCCTCTGTTTTATTTGCTGATGAAGATGATGTGACTTTACAGAATAAAGAGTCTCTTATTTTCTTCATTCTCTCTCTCTCTCTCTCTCTCTCTCTCTCTCTCTCTCTCTCTCTCTCGCATTACGCATGCGTGGGCGTTTGTGGAGCGTGTGTGAGCGTGAATTTTGAGCGCGTGTATTTGTTTCTTTCTTTTGTGTTTTTAGGGCCCGAGCACTAACAGTGCGAGGACCCTATTGGAACTGTTAGGGTTATTTTTAGGGCCCGAGCACTAACAGTGCGAGGACCCTATTGAAACTGTTAGGGTTATTAGGGCCCGAGCACTAACAGTGCGAGGACCCTATTGAAACTGTTAGGATTATTTTTAGGGCCCGAGCACTAACAGTGCGAGGACCCTATTGAAACTGTTAGGGTTATTTTTAGGGCCCGAGCACTAACAGTGCGAGGACCCTATTGAAACTGTTAGGGTTATTTTTTTTTTTTTTTTTTTTTTTTTTTTCTTTTTTCTGCAAAGTAAGTGCCATTTTCGGGGCCGCAACATGCTCAAAAACTCACCAAATTTGGCACGCATGTCAGGACTGGTGAAAAATTTCGTATTTTGTGGGTTTCGCAGATGGGCGGGGCAAAATGGCACGCTAGCGCCACCTAGAAAATTGGAAAAAATTAGCCCCTCGTCCACGTTCAACCTACATGCACGAAATTTGGTGGGGACGTGTATCATATCAAGACGCACAAAAAAGCCTCAAGAACCCATACCATAAACTCGACAGGAGGTCCGCCATTTTGAATTTGGCGGCCATTTTTGGACGATTTACAGACTCCGTACTTTAACGAACTCCTCCTAGGGATTTAGTCGGATCGACTTAAAATTTCTGCTGTGCCTTCTAAAGGCATTGACGATGTAAAGTTGTGCTATCTGCGCGTTTTCGTCGATGGGCGTGTCCGTGGCGTCGAAGATTCGCCATGAAACAGGAAGTTGTACTAACTTGGCTGTAAATGCCCAGATCTGCACGAAATTTTACACATTTGACAAGAGTCACGCCCTGAACAAATCTACATGCCGACATTCACCCACAGTCATAGCGCCACCTGCTGGCAACAGGAAGTGACCTTTAATGAAGCAGCCCCCGCTGCTTGTTTGACCGACATGTACGAAATTTCTGTGGTACATCTACCATGACCAGACGCACAAAAAAGCCTCAAGAACCCATACCCTAAACTCGACAGGAAGTCCGCCATTTTGAATTCGGCGACCGATTTGGGACGATTTACACACTCCGTACTTTAACGAACTCCTCCTAGGGAATTAGTCAGATCAACTTCAAATTTCTGCTGTACCTTCTAAAGGCATTGACGATGTAAAGTTGTGCTATCTGCGCGTTTTCGTCGATGGGCGTGTCCGTGGCGTCGATGATTCGCCATGAAACAGGAAGTTGTAGTAACTTGGCTGTAAATGCCCAGATCTACACGAAATTTTACACATTTGACAAGAGTCCCGTCCTGAACAAATCTACATGCCGACATTCACCCACATTCATAGCGCCACCTAGTGGCAAGAGGAAGTGACATTTAACGAAGCAGCCCCGTCGCATGTTTGACCGACATGTACGAAATTTCTGTGGTACATCTACCATGTCCAGACGCACAGAAAAGTCTCTTGGAGCGATGCCCTAAACTCAACAGGAAGTCAGCCATTTCTAATTTTACCGCCATTTTTGGATGATTTACTCATTACGTACTTTAACTAACTCCTCCTAGGGCTTTAGTCGGATCGCCTTCAAATTTCTGCTGTACCTTCTAAAGGCATTGACAATGAAAAGTTGTGCTATCTGCGCGTTTTCGTCGATGGGCGTGTCCGTGGCGTCGATGATTCGCCATGAAACAGGAAGTTGTAGTAACTTGGCTGTAAATGCCCAGATCTGCACGAAATTTAACACATTTGACAAGAGTCCCGCCCTGATCAAATCTACATGCCGACATTCACCCACAGTCATAGCGCCACCTGCTGGCAACAGGAAGTGGCCTTTAACGAAGCAGTGTGGCAAATGCACAGCCGCACTGGCTGAGCTGCAGAAAATGAAACGCGGCCGCCTCACACCCCGACGTGCTACAGGTGCGAGGGCCCGCCCATCGCTGCTTGCAGCTTTAATTTTTTTTTTTTTTTTTTATTTTTTTCTGCAAAGTAAGTGCCATTTTCGGGCCGCAACATGCTCAAAAACTCACCAAATTTGGCACGCATGTCAGGACTGGGTGAAAAATTTCGTATTTTGTGGGTTTCGCAGATGGGCGGGGCAAAATGGCACGCTAGCGCCACCTAGAAAATTGGAAAAAATTAGCCCCTCTTCCACGTTCAACCTACATGCACGAAATTTGGTGGGGACGTGTATCATATCAAGATGCACAAAAAAGCCTCAAGAACCCATACCCTAAACTCGACAGGAGGTCCGCTATTTTGAATTTGGCGGCCATTTTTGGACGATTTACAGACTCCGTACTTTAACAAACTCCTCCTAGGGATTTAGTCGGATCGACTTAAAATTTCTGCTGTGCCTTCTAAAGGCATTGACGATGTAAAGTTGTGCTATCTGCGCGTTTTCGTCGATGGGCGTGTCCGTGGCGTCGATGATTCGCCATGAAACAGGAAGTTGTAGTAACTTGGCTGTAAATGCCCAGATCTACACGAAATTTTACACATTTGACAAGAGTCCCGCCCTGAACAAATCTACATGCCGACATTCACCCACATTCATAGCGCCACCTAGTGGCAACAGGAAGTGACCTTTAACGAAGCAGCCCCCGCCGCTTGTTTGACCGACATGTACGAAATTTCTGTGGTACATCTACCATGACCAGACGCACAAAAAAGCCTCAAGAACCCATACCCTAAACTCGACAGGAAGTCCGCCATTTTGAATTCAGCGACCGATTTGGGACGATTTACACACTCCGTACTTTAACGAACTCCTCCTAGGGATTTAGTCGGATCAACTTCAAATTTCTGCTGTACCTTCTAAAGGCATTGACGATGTAAAGTTGTGCTATCTGCGCGTTTTCGTCGATGGGCGTGTCCGTGGCGTCGATGATTCGCCATGAAACAGGAAGTTGTAGTAACTTGGCTGTAAATGCCCAGATCTACACAAAATTTTACACATTTGACAAGAGTCCCGCCCTGAACAAATCTACATGCCGACATTCACCCACATTCATAGTGCCACCTAGTGGCAAGAGGAAGTGACATTTAACGAAGCAGCCCCCGTCGCATGTTTGACCGACATGTACGAAATTTCTGTGGTACATCTACCATGTCCAGACGCACAGAAAAGTCTCTTGGAGCGATGCCTAAACTCAACAGGAGTCAGCCATTTCTAATTTACCGCCATTTTGGATGATTTACTCATTACGTACTTTAACTAACTCCTCCTAGGGCTTTAGTCGGATCGCCTTCAAATTTCTGCTGTGCCTTCTAAAGGCATTGACGATGAAAAGTTGTGCTATCTGCGCGTTTTCGTCGATGGCGTGTCCGTGCCGTCGATGATTCGCCATGAAACAGGAGTTGTAGTAACTTGGCTGTAAATGCCCAGATCTGCACGAAATTTACACCTTTGACAAGAGTCCCGCCCTGATCAAATCTACATGCCGACATTCACCCACAGTCATAGCGCCACCTGCTGGCAACAGGAAGTGGCCTTTAACGAAGCAGTGTGGCAAATGCACAGCCGCACTGGCTGAGCTGCAGAAAATGAAACGCGGCGCCTCAGACCCCGACGTGCTACAGGTGCGAGGGCCCGCCCATCGCTGGCTTGCAGCTTTAATTTTTTTTCTTTTTTTTTTTTTCTTTTTTTCTTTTTTCTGCAAAGTAAGCGCCATTTTCGGGCCGCAACATGCTCAAAAACTCACCAAATTTGGCACGCATGTCAGGACTGGTGAAAAATTTCGTATTTTGTTGTGGGTTTCGCGATGGGCGTGGCAAAATGGCACGCTAGCGCCACCTAGAAAATTGGAAAAAATTAGCCCCATC
>NW_024121311.1:114999-159833 GCF_016745375.1 Pimephales promelas | reverse complement strand
CACTTTCAAAATGCTTTGATATCACCCTCTTTATTTTAACCGATTTGCTTCAAACTTCATCTGTATAATGTAAAAATACAGCAGATGTAGACCTGTGAATGGATTCTTGATATCTTTGATACTGTTGCTGTGGCAACAAATCAAACTTTTAACATTCTTTTTTTGATACTTTTGGGACTCTTAGCATGCTTGAAAATTGCTTGAAACAGATAGATACAGATAGCTCGAACAGATACATCACATTTATTAGCCAGTAGCATGTGCAACTTTGGCAAAAATTAAAGTAATGTCAAAAAAGTAAACAGTAAACACTAAAAGCCTCATATCTTCTAAAAATGTAATTATACATCATTTGTTTTCTAAATTAAATATACAAATATTATAATTAAACCAGTTTTTCCCTTTTTTCATTTAAGAATTATGTTTACGTTCAAAAACAGCCAGAATGGTTTTAAAATTCAGAAGAAGAAAAAATAATCTGAGTCATACGTAGTGCTATACTGCCCTCTTGTGTTCAATATCAGGTAGGCCTATTGTGTATATTCCCACCGGTTAATCAACGTGTGACTCCGCTGGGACTCGGGAACTTTTAAATCGCTTACTTTAAACCGAAAGTCAAAATACAGATATCCGCACAAGACATTAATGTTGTGGAGTAGAGCAAGCATTTTAAATAAATTCCTATTAAGTAGGATTGAACTAAACAGAATGAACGTTCACTCTGTTCTGCTGGTTCCTCGCTGTTGGCGCGCACAGTTATGAATGCTTGTGCAGCCATGAGTTTTAGTTTAATTTTAAAATTAGCGCAATTTCGGGATTTGTATTATTTGAATTTATTTTTAAAAAACACAATGTTGAGTTTTATTGTAACACTGTTTAATCGCGCCCACGGTTATATTTTGTATATTATATATATTATAATGTATTTCTGTATAAAATAATACTACAATAAAAAACACATTTGTGACCGACCTGATCCAGCAAAATTAGTCACAGTGACCCAAATTTAAAAATTGAGATTTTGATATTAATGGAAAGAGGACACTGTAAGCTTTCAAATGATACCTTGGTCATACCTTGAATGGTTGTAACGATATACAGATTTGAATTCTGGTCGTCTGCCCTTTTTTCCAATTGAAAACCTAAGAAAATCGCTTTTAAAGTTTTTTTGCCCGTTTTTTTTTTTTTTTTTTTTTTGATATCTTTCAAAATCCATAGCATTTTTAAGGGATAAACTATTTATTTTATATAGCTTAATTTGACCAAATAGATTAACATATATAAATGCAATTTAACGAGGCTGAAACTCAACTTATTTTTAATTTTTTTGAAATAAATAATTAAAAAGTCACTTTTACAAAAATGTTCTAAAATCAGAAAGATTAAAGAGGAGTCAGAGAGAAATTCAGTTTTCATACGGATTAGCCCACATAAGCAGAGAGCAGTCTGTTTTCTTTCATTTTGAATGGTTGTGTTTAAAAGTAGACATTTCAATATATATGTCTGTGAGGATACCTTATACGCTGACTTTCGGTTCATGAGACAAGCTTCAGTTCACGTGCCGCGCGTCTCCGCGTCGTGATTAGGCCTAGCCTATTGTCTGCAATTTATTTCTTATTATTAAATCCTAGTAATTGGTTGATGAAACATTGATTTAAATTAAGATAATTATTTTAAAACGAAATTTACTTTAAAGAAAGGCTTTGTGCTTGCATGTTTAAGCTATGTGAAAGTTTTAGTGCTGCTTCCAGAGAACGGTCACGTTCGGATTGTTTTTCCTCATAAATGCGAACACGGAAAATAAAATAAAGATTTTATGTTCTGGAGAGAGTCAACCCTTCTTCATCGGGTGAGTATTACTTTTGGTTTGTGCAGTGTGGTTCACATAGGCCAATTTATTAAAATATTTAATTATCTGGGAATTGGATCTCCTCCATAATGCTGAAATTGCCCAATTTAAAAAAAAAAAATTAGTAATAATTTAAGTTTTGTGGTGTAAGTCTACGTATTTTATAATGTTAACTTCAAATAATACTAATAGCCTAGTAATTTAAAGATGTTGTAGCTAGCATTGGGTCTGGACGTGAAGGATAACTTCGGGAGTTGAAGGGACGTGTCGGTGTCGTGATTCTGTCTTCTCACACCGCGACACAGGTTCGTGGATCTGAGTGTCGCGATCGTTACAGCCTTACATAGGCTATATTCTTCTTGCAGATAAATATACTCACGCAGTTTAGGTTAGAAGCCTCCAGTGAGTTCAACGTTTCAGGGGATAGGAAATGCTCAGAGGTGACGAGGGGAGTTGAGAAGAGCAATGTTTATTTCAGCGAATTTTAAAGCTTTGACAACTTTAATCGTTATTTAAATACCTTTACTCAATTATCTCGACTACGAAACCCTGTGAGATTATTTTTGAATGTCTGTTCTTTGAAATTAGCAAAAAAAAATTTTTTTTTTTTTTTTTTTTTGTTATTTCATGGTTTTTCCACATAATCGGCCCATATCTTAAAATGGAAGGTTGCAACTTCCGACTCATTTCGCCAGAGCGGGTCACATTTGATTTTTATTTTTTTAAACAATGTAATGTGTAACCTAAAAATAAACAGATTATTTGATAAATGGTATATTTAAATCTGCATATTGTAGCCTAATATCTGCAGGGCAGCCTAGTCTTAATAAATGTATGCTTCATTTTTCATTAGTAAATTTGATCAATAAATTCAATAATTTAGAATAATAAGACACTATAGGGCTGTTACCCTAGGTAAGGCTGATCAAATTAAATCGGTTACACAATAATGTTACGAGATTGGTTTAACAGGAGTCAATTAAAAATCGCTGTAAAGAACGATACTTTTAAACATAACCCTAAATCACCATAAGGTGTCGCCAGATGACCGTCTTAATGAACGAGTCATGGATTCAAAATGCTGAATCATTCAGTAATGAGAAAACACATTGCTTTGCGCTGCGATTCTGTGTTTGTTTAAACTATTTTTCTCTGCTGAAACAGAAAAAAGTCAATATTGCATCTAAAAAGTCAATATTGCATATAAAATGTAAGTGACTTGACTTGTGTGTGTGACTATGTTTGTTGTAGTGAAAAGAGTTGCACCCTTGTTAAAGGCCTTGTGTTTTTGGATATATATCTTTCTTTCTTTTTTTTTTTTTTTTTTACAAAATATGCATATAACCCATATATTTTAGATTTATTATTTGCTTTAAATTAAATTAAGATTGTATTTTTTGGTAATTGAACCTGAATGAATTTAAAAATGAATGTGCTATATTTCAGATCATATATTTGTTTTTCTTAAAATTTGAACTAACTTTATTCTCAGCTGAATTATAAATATTTTATTTCTGTATCAATTAAAAACACATTTTGATTTTTTTTTTTTAATCAATGTAGAATGTGTAACTGAAATATAAACAGAGTAGGGCTCTGTTGAGGACAAGTAACTAAAACCAATGCGACATGATGAATGTTTGTTTCCCAAACCATCTCAGAGTAACAGCTTACTTTTCTTTCTTACTATATTCTTTCTTACTATAAACTGTGCTGTAGAGCTTGCATCAGTCAAAGCAGGGTTACATTTTGCATGTCGTGCACAATAAACCTAAAGGCACCAGGGTGGCGGTGCCACCGGCTTCATATATATATGTATATATACAGTATATATATATATATATATATATATATAGCTGTGATCCGCGATGAAGGGCCAAAGCCAGTGGCATGGCCACCCTGGTGCTTTTAGGTAACTAAGGAACCGGGGTTGCGGTGCCACCGGCTTGGGCCCTTCATCGCTGCTCGCAGCTATATTTATTATTATTATTATTATTTATACGACTATTCGGGCACTTTTGGGGCCCTTAACCCCCTGAGCCCGACGGCGTCGTCGACGATGCCACACGTCACCTCCGATAAATGTTTACATAACTCGATGACAGATTTATCGATTTTCTTACCGTTTTTTCCAGCAGAAAGCTAACGAGCTAGCCATCACGGGGGTGTCTTTCGGGTCTTTCTAGCCTTTACAGAAGGTTTTCTATCCAGCCTGGAACTTGTGCTTCCTTTCAGAGGTTTCCAGCAATAAATCCAAACGCTTTATGTCAAACTTTGATAATCTTGAAGCCCATAATTCATAAATATTCGGTCATTTTTGCCGCTAGCTCAATGCTAGCGGACATCCTGGATATCACGTGATGTTTCACGTGATGGTTTTTGACCAATTACAGGCTGATCCGTTGTAAACATTGGTGTGCGTCATTACGCATGAACCAAGCGCTGATATAGTGTAGAGAGATAGAGAGACTCACGGAGACGCGCGATTCACAGAGAAACACAGCGAAATGGACGTAAATAAAGCGCTGGTCTATTTTGGTGCATTGCAGGATGAAGGATTTTCAGGAGAACAGAGCTTTTTGACAGATGAGAAACTAGATTACTAGGATAAGACCCAGCTGAAGTGCCTTTATTTATTTACTGTAAAAAGTATTATAGTGGTATAAATGTATTTAAAAGAATAAAAAGAACATAATAAATAAAAGAATAAATAAATAGAAATGCAAAACCTGTGATGTGGCCCTCTGTGTGATTGCTGATAGGAACTGTTTTTGAGGCTTGCACCAGTGAATTTCATGAGGCCCCAAACGCCTGGACTTCTTTTGGAAAAATGTCAATAGTTTTTGTTCTGTACAAGTTATAATGTTTATTCCTGTGCTCCAGGACTCCAAAGACATGAACAAACTATTTTCCAGAGGAAAATTGCTTAGCTTTTATTTATTTGTGTGTGATTTCAATAAATAATTGAGTGATTCCATTTCCGATTTATTTTTTCATTTGTCTTTATGGTCCCATAACTTATTTTACATTCAGGTGACATCAATGTAACACAAATATGCTGAAAGTTCAATTTGTCCTGAAAAAAAAGAGGTGTGTCAATTGTCTGTGCACCAAAGGGTTGATATTTTACAAGCTTTTTTTAGTAAATGACACCAGACGGAAAATTTATTGTAAAAATACCCTTAGGTCTCAGAGGGTTAACATGCTCAAAAACTCTTGAAACTTTGCACACGGGTCAGAACCCGCGGCCATCAGGGCCGGGCTGAAGATGGTACCCGGGCGTGGCAGGGGGGCTAGACAGCGCCCCCTGGAACGGGGTCCGAAAACTTGGTCCATAACTCAAACACGCTTGTATGTAATAATATGAAACTCGGTACACATGTTGATCTCATCGTTCATATATACCTCATACTATTACTTTTTACCCCAGCCCAACAGGAAGTCGGTTATTTAGGGTTGTTCATAAAACACTCGCAATGGAATTTGAAGTACTCCTCCTAGAGAATTCAAACACACGGCACGAAACTCGGTCAGCAGGAAGTCAAGGCATTGAGGATGAAAGTTTGCGAGGGGATTTTTGATATCTCGAACGGTTTGGCCGTGGCGAGGAAACGAAATCATGGCGAGAAACGTGAAACAGGAAGTGTGTTATAACTTCAGCATACATTAACTGATCTTGATGAAACTTCAGCAGTGTGTTCGCTGTAAGAGGACGATCACATGGATGTGACTATTGTGAGTCAAAGTTATAGCGCCACCAACTGGCAGCAGGAAGTGTGTCACTTTCAAAATGCTTTGATATCACCCTTTTATTTTTACCCGATTTGCTTCAAACTTCATCTGTATAATGTAAACATACGGCAGATGTAGACCTGTGAATGGATTCTTGATATCTTTGAAACTGTTGCCGTGGTGACGCATTAAACTTTACCATTCTTTTAGGATGCTTTTGAGACCCTTAGCATGCTTGAAATTGCATGAAACTCAACAGACACATCACATTTATTAGCCAGTGGACACGTGCAAAGTTTCAAAAACGGGCGTGGTGAGGGCTCAGTAGCGCCACCTTTTGACAAAAGTGGGGTTGTTAGTTTTATCTACAGTTACAAAAATCGGTATGTATATTGTACTCCTCGAGCCGGACAACTTTCTAATTGACACTCATTAGCTAGGACCCACAGAAAGTCAGATATGTTTGTTTGAATGTAGAGAAAATCTCAGAATTTTGCCAGTCTCTCAGTGTCTCTCTGTGTGAGTGAGAGGAGGGGCGCCTGTCAGGTTAATTTTAACCCTTTATTTGCTGTGTGCGACTTCTCTGGCATTTTCGGGGGCCTTAACATCCTCGAAAACTCTTGAAACTTTGCACACGGGTCAGAACCCATGGCCATCAGGGCCGGGCTGAAGCTGGTAACCGGGCGTGGCAGGGCGGCTCGACAGCGCCCCCTGGACTGGGATTCGAACATTTGTCCATAAATCAAACACACTTGCATGAATTAATATGAAACTCGGTACAATTATAGATCACATCAGGCCAAACAACTTTCGTGCTCTAAGTTTTATGACAGTTCAAATGGAAGTTATTTATGAATTATGAATTATGGGTTGTTTGAATAATTGTCCTAGGAGAAATACATAAAATTACAACGCATGTGTTTACCAATCACAACCAAACTCGGTGTGCATGAAGTCAAGACATTGAGGATGCTCTATTCCGCACGGATTTTTGATATCTCGAACGGTCTGGCCGTGGCGAGGAAATGAATTTTATGACTAAAAAAGGACACATAAAGTGTGTTATAACTTTGCTCATTTTACCTACAGTTACAAAACTTGCCAAGTATATTGTTCTCGTCAAGCCGATCAACTTTCCAATTTAAAGTCATTCGCTCTGGGCAACAGAAAGTCAGATATTGTAGTTTGAATGGATTTATTTCCCCTGCGATTCTCTCTCTCTCTCTCTCTTTCTCTCTCTCTCTCTCTCTCTCTCTCTCTCTGTGTGTGTGTGGGTGTGTGTGTCTGTGTGGGGAGGGGAGGGCTGTTGTCTGTGTTTATGTGTGTGTGTGTGTGGCTGGCTGCGATTTTTCCTACAAGTCCTTGTCTCTAAGTCCTTGTCTTTTTGCATAACAATTTTGCATAACAATATTTTTAAATGACAAAATAGGCATATAACCCCCATCTTTTAAATGTATAGTTTGCTTTAAATAAAAGTAAGATTGTATTTGTAATTGAACTTGAATTAATTAAAAATTCATGTGCTATATTTCAATATATTTGTTTTCCTTAAGATTTTAAAACACTAACTTCATTCTTATCTGAATTACAAATATTTGTTTCTGTATAAAATAATACTCTGACTAAAAACACATTTGATGTTTTTTTTTTGTATTTTTATTTACATGTATTTGTGTGTGTCTGTGTGTGTGTGTGTGTGTGTGTGTGTATGTGCGTGTGTGCGTGTGTGTGTGTGTGTGTGTATAAAGTGCAGGGTTTTTTTAGATGAAGTAGAATTTCTATAACTATGTGTTGAACTAATAAAATCACTCTTGTGTGTGTTAAACACAATCTACTTAATACAGACAACTTCATTATAAAGATAAATAACTAATCCAAAAAATATATGATTATAATCTATGACAACAAAAGCCATTACAAACTATATTAATGGAAAATACACATTGCTCTTTGTATTGTTGTAAAATATTCATGAAAAAACAAGATAACAAAAATCAAAAAGATAAATTATTTTAGATATAGCCATGTTTTAAATGTATAGCAGAGATGTTAATTGAGGCAGCAACATACAAACTTTCTAGAACAACATGGACCTGGATAGCTGGTTTTTATGGAGGACAGTGAAGAGGAAGAGGGTGCAAATCAAACTGCTCATTCTCAGACTACACAGCAAACAGCTTAAGTTTTTAGTGCTTTGTTTGAGGTTTTTAGTGCTCTGTCCTATCTATTATCAACATATAATAGATGGAACAGAACAAGAAAGGCAATTAATAATCTGTCATTGCGTCACTGCATTATGATATGAAAGGCTCAGTACAGTGTGGCACAAACCGCTTATGCGCATCCCGAGTGGAGAATGATGCGCTTAAAGCCACATGGAGTTACAGCGCACAGCGCATCGAGTCCGCATTGATGCAAACTCTACAATACACTTCTTTTTGATAGTCAAAGCGGGGGTTATGTTTTTACACGTCGTACAGAATAACCCTAAAGGCACCAAGGTGGCAGTGCCACCGGCTTTATATTAAATATAAATATAGCTGTGAGCAGCGATAAAGGGCCAAAGCCGGCGGTACCACCATCCCGGTGCCTTTGGGTAACTAAAGGCATCGGGGTTGCGGTGCCACCGGCTTGGGCCCGCAATCGCTGCTCGCAGCTATATTTTTATTTATTTCCCCCCAAATATAAAACAAAAATTCTTACTGACCCCAAACTTTTAAACGGTAGTGTTTAATGTTACAAAAGCTTTAGATTTCAGATAAATGATGTTCTTTTGAAAGATTCTTTTGTTCTTTTGCTGTTCTCTCTTCAAAGAATTTTGGGAAAAAAAATGTACACACCTGTTTTCAACACTGATAAACATAATAAATGTTTCTTGAGCATCAAATCATCATATTAGAGTGATTTCTGAAGGATCATGTGACACTGAAGCCTGGATTAATCATGCTGAACGTTCAGTTTTAATCACAGGAATAAATTACACTTTAGGCCTACTGTAAATTCACATACTGCCCTACAAAGGCAAAGCGCAGTAACTACACATTTGGTCAAAAATGACTGAGTACTTGTAATGGGCTTTATGACATGTGTTCTGTCTTGTGAAAAAATATCTGGGTTCAATTATGTCCCATTTCGGAGATGCATTACCACAAAATTATCTACCCATAACATGTTTGACTGGCTGGTATAAAAAACTTAAAAGGCCTTTTTCCCCGTTTCTTTGTTTGCATAGGCCTAGTTACTGCACTTAGCCTTTGTAGGGCAGCATAGAAAACAGATGAATCGTTGAATAATATTTCACAATATTACTGTTTTTTTATCAAATAAATGCAGCCTTGGTGAGCAGAAGATAATTTCAAAAACATTTTAAAAATCTTTGTGTTAGGCTATATAGGCTATCGTTCATAAATGTTTTAATTAAATGTTACACTAATTTCATTGTATGCAGAAGAGAACTTGCATTTCGCGAGTTTTATTTGCACGTTTAAAATGTTAGATGACATAATATGTGCAAACTATTGTGAAGTAAAGCTTTCTTTGGTTATTTCGAGCTATGAACCGCATGTACACGTGACGTCACAAGGGGCGGGGCAATGCGAACCTCCAAACTCCATCTGAGTCCGTTTCGCCTGATGCCTTTATGTCTGATGCCTTTTAGTCTGAGGCTGTTTTGCCTGATGCCTTTTAGTCTGAGGCTGTTTTGCCTGATGCCTTTTTTTCTGAGGCTGTTTTGTCTGATGCCTAATTGTACGAGACCTGACACCTGACATTTTTTTTCCTGAGACCTGAAGCTTTTTAGTCTGAGGCGTGATGCCGTTTTGTCCAATAACTGAAGCCTTTTAGTCTGAGGCATGATGCCTTGTCTTCATATGTCTGAGGTCTGAGGATGTCCTAAAATGTACACCGTAAATCAGCGATCTATCGACTCGTTAGTCGTTACAGCGAATGCAAACAAAATGAAAGTGGAACGAATATGATTAGGACTAGAGGTCGACCGATTCATCGGATTTGCCGATTAATCGGCACCGATAGTTGATTGGTGGAACTATCGTTATCGGCAAAAATCCGCACCGATAGTTATTTCCTGGTTTCGTCCGTTGCTGGGCGGCTGAGAAGTACGCGCTGTCATTCATACACAGTACGAGAGAGCTGAGAAGGGTCTGCTGGCATCATGCAGGTCAAGAGCGGCCTCTAGAGGTGTCATAAAAACTATCAACTGATGCCTCGTGTTGTTTATTTCGACACGTGACACTGCGCGCTGCACTGAGATCGTGCGCTGTGTGGAGAGTGGAGATCTCTGACATCTGATGCGCGTGCTAAAGCACGGACAGCGAAAAGGTACAGGGAATTTTGTCATATCATTATAAACGGATGAATTTGTTGACTAAATGCTGCATTAGTAGAGAAAGAACCGCACAACAGTATGTTTGTTTGCCTTCGAGAGTGGCTGAGAGGACGCACATCAGTACCTCAAGCGGTTAAAACACTGACACAAAAATACACCTAAGTCCGACCCGAATGTTTAATGTCACAAATTGTTACCATCTATTTGCATTAGTTTATATCCAGCTGGTCACTTTGATGCATTCATTATGCAGCGACGTTGCATATAAGCTAGAGACGTATGATAGCAAACTGATATGTTCATACAGCCGACAAAAACAAACGAATCAGAGAAGCATTCGATTTCGGTTCTTTTTTCACCATCACTTTAATACATATTTATTTTGATTAAATATTCTTTAAGTTCTATGAAATACAGGGCTCCAGACTGCGACCAAATAGTCGCATTTTGCGACCAAAATTTGAGAGTGTGCGACTGAATTTTACATCCAGTCGCACATGTGCGACCGGTAAATTTGCCACACGTTAAACGCATGGTAAAGCGTGGAAGGGACGCGTCAATGAATCCGTGACAAGAATAGCGCGATTAAACGTCTGTGGGAACATGAGAGACGGAGTGAGACAGAGACAAATATCACAAAGTGCGTCTGAGCAATATGCGATCTATCGACACGTTACCTAGCAGCGAATACAAACAAAGTGAAAGTGGAACTAAAATACGCAACTCATATAGGCTATGCTTCACGGACCGTTGGCGTTTTTATTAGGTTGGACCAATAATAGACAGAGCAGCGCATAGTGGAGCCCCCCGAACCACCGACAGTAATAAAGCCCCGAACTTGCCAGTCGCTGGTTAACACATTAATAACATTAACTAAGGTTAATAACTGCTGTTCATTGTTTGTTAATTAACATACTACATTTTTAAATTAAGGTTCTCTTACGAGAGGTTCTCTCGTATTGCGTAAGCTAGCTTACGCTACGGGAAAGATTCATCTTTGCTGAGAAGTTGAAGCCAAAAAATTATTCCATAATTTTGTAATCATTGTCAACGCAGTCTCTTCTGAGGCAGACCATGAGCGGGCTAGCTAGCGGCTCATTGGTTCGCTCAGAGAGAATGCACGAACCTATGGGAGAGCGGCGCTGAGTCCGCGCCCAATGAGCGGACGGCGCTCGCTCACTGCGTCACAGCCCGCCAAAAGGGGCGTGGCTACAGTGTATAAAGGTAGCTCTCCCAGACTAGTTCGTCGATTCTTTTTCATTCAGCGAGCTACACGCATCCACTGTCCTGGGAAGAAGCCGCCGTCGTCCCTCTCCGCCCCTGCCGGACTTACAGTTGCCGCCGAGTGGCCGCTCTGTCGCCTCCGACGACACCGCGGATGAGAAGGACTCTTGTTCGCTGCACACTTCTGACAGCGAGGATTGGTCGTCGATCGGCTCATCGACGAGAGAGTCTGCGGGGACCCGCGCCGGCATCGAGGAGGAACTAACGCGCCTCCTTTCACAGGCCGTCAACCGCCTGGGTCTCGAGTGGTCTCCTCCCCCCGAGCAACCATCGAACCGCATGGATGGGAAGTTCCTGCACCGGCGCCCGGCCCCCGCTTGCAGCCGGGCTGCACCATTCCTGCCTGAGCTACACAAAGAGCTCACGAAATCCTGGAATGCCCCTCTTTCGGCTCGTAACCGCTCTGATGTGACGGAGCCGCCGAGAAGGGTTATACTGCCATGCCGCCTGTCGAGGACTCGGTCGCCGCTCATCTTTGCCCGCCCTCTGCTAGATGGCGTTCTTCCCATACGCTTCCTTCTAAAGCGTGCAGAGCGACCTCCAACTTCCATGCCCGCGCCTATGCCGCCGCCGGACAGGCCGCTTCAGCGCTGCATTCCATGTCAGTCCTCCAGGTGCTCCAGAGCGACATCTTGTGCGAAATGGCGAACAGCGGTAGGAACCCGCCCATCCTTTCGGATCTGAGAAGCGCTACGGATCTTTCCCTTAGCGCCACTAAAGCCGCCGCACAAGCCCTGGGGAAATGCATGGCCGCCCTCTGTGTCGCTGAGAGACACTTATGGCTCACGCTTACCGACATGGGAGATTCAGAACGCGCCGTGTTCCTCAACGCGCCTATATCTCCGACCGGGCTCTTCGGATCTGCCGTCACGGGCATCGTTGACCGCTTCTCCGAGGTACAGAAAGCGACTCAGGCCATGAACTTGTTCCTGCCCCGCCGCTCTAGCTCTTCGGCAGGCCGCTCTCATGAGCCACCTGCCAGAACCCCACAGCAGCGCCCGCCTCAGCAAGCTCAGCAGCCCCAGCGTAGACAGGGCGGCCGCCCTCGCTCTCGCTCTGACAGCCGCCGCAGACAGCCTCCTCCCCGGGGGCCTCGACCCAAGATCGCGCTGAAGCCCGATCAACAGAAGTCTGCCTAGCACAGCTGAGAAAAAGACGGCTCTCTCCCGCTGCGGCCGGACCGCCGTCAAAGCTTCGCCCACTGTTAGTCCCCGTCTCACCGCCGACTACAGTAGAGTTCTCCGCCACAATCAAGCCGGTTTCCCTGCCCGCTTGCGAGCGACTAAAAGCCGTTTTCACGGCTACCCAGAGAGTTCACAAAAAGAGCATAAAAGCCTCAAGTGTAAAAAATGTGCCCACAAGCATGTGCTCACTTACACACACAAGCACCATATGCCCAGGGTCTCTCACAGAGCCCATTCTCATGGAGCGAGCACTATCCGCTCCAGTAGCAGAGAACATAAGCACGCCCACGAGCCCGTGCGCGTGTCCCCCCTCTGCCCGCTCTGTCACACGGCCCATAAACTCCTCTCTGAGTGTAAGTCCCGTTGCCAACCACATTATAAGCGCGCCCACACCCAGTGTCCAGCCCGCTAAGTGCAGCAATCAGGGCGAAATCGACATTCAACCGCTAGCCGCATGCTGCGAAGCGTGGGAAGCCATCCCCGGCATCTCCCCGTGGGTTTTAAGCATAATAAAGAATGGCTATCGATTACAGTTTCGCCGCCGCCCGCCACGCTCGCGCGTGCGGCTCAAATCCACTGTCAGCCCGGCTGCTATGAACACGCTTCGCTTAGAAATAGCCAAGCTACTGCAGAAGGGCGCTATAGAGAGATTCCCGCCATCTATGACCGAGTCGGGGTTTTACGGCCGTTATTTTCTGGTTCCCAAGAAAGACGGCAGCCTCAGGCCGATCTTAGATCTCAGGGCTTTGAACAAAGCGCTCATGAAGAGACCGTTCAAAATGCTCACAGTCAAGAAACTCCTCGCGCACGTCCGCCAGGGGGACTGGTTCATCTCTCTAGACCTGAAAGACGCCTATTTTCAGATCCAGATAAACCCTCATCACAGGCCATTCCTACGTTTCGCCTTCGAGGGTCAAGTTTACCAGTATGCCGTTCTCCCGTTCGGCCTATCCTTAGCACTCCGTACGTTCACGAAGTGCATGGATACAGCGCTCGCTCCCCTGCGAGGTCAGGGGCTGCGCATTCTGAATTATCTGGATGACTGGCTGATTCTAGCAGATTCCCAGACGGAGCTTCTGTCGCACCGCACAGTTCTCCTCAACCATCTGGAAGCGCTGGGACTCTCTGTCAACTGGACAAAGACCTCTCTCCAGCCCAGTCAAACTATTTCATTCCTTGGAATAGATTTGAACTCTGTCACAATGACGGCTCGCTTATCCACACAGCGCGCGCCGTGTTCAGCGCCTAGCCGCCTCTTTTCAGATGGGTACCCACACATCCCTGAAATCTTTTCAAAGGATGCTGGGTTATATGGCTTCAGCCTCCGCTGTGCTACAGCCGGGTCTTCTGCACATGCGCCCCCTTCAACTCTGGTTAAAGAGCCGCGTATCCCACCGCGAGTGGACGACGGGCCGCCAGATGATCAAGATTACTCAGACATGTATCACTGCACTGCAGCCATGGTCAGTAATCGAGTGGTTTCAGAGGGGCGTTACCATGGGGACTTTTTCTCGCCGGAAAGTCATCTCGACAGACGCATCCAACTCGGGTTGGGGTGCGGTTTGCGAGGGCTCACCGGCCGCCGGCCAGTGGTCGAGCCACGAGAGTTCCCTACACATAAACTGTCTGGAAATGATCGTGGTCGAGAACGCGCTGCTGTTTTTCCTCCCGCGCATACACGGTCACCACGTCCTGATTTGCTCCGACAATATGGCCGTGGTATCATACATCAACCGTCAGGGCGGCGTCAGATCCAAGAATCTCTTTCATCTGACACGCCGCATCCTATTGTGGTCCCAGAGTCACCTGCTCTCGCTCAGAGCGACGCACGTACCGGGCCATCTGAACGACGGTCCAGACATGCTGTCCAGGAACCTGGTCTCCCCCGGAGAATGGTCCCTGCACACTCAAACAGTCCAAACGCTGTGGCGCCTATTCGGCAGAGCAGAGATAGATCTTTTCGCGTCAGAAGAGAACGCTCACTGCCCAATATTCTTCTCAAAGAGCGAGGACGCGCTAGCCCAGGATTGGCCCCGCCGCCCGCTCTATGCTTTCCCCCCGATTTCTCTGCTACCGCAGGTCATTCAGAGAATCAGGGACTCACGCCACTCGGTGCTCCTCATAGCCCCGCGCTGGGAGAATCAGATTTGGTTCCCGGAGCTTACACGGCTGTCACAGACAGCCCCGTGGCCCATTCCAATCAGAGCAGATCTCCTCACTCAAGCCCGCGGCTCGATCTGGCATCCCCACCCACAGCGCTGGGCGCTTCATGCATGGGTGACCAACGACTACGCGTCGAATTGCCAGAAGGGGTTCTGAACACGATCAAACACGCCAGAGCGGATTCTACCAGAAAGCTCTATGCTGCAAAATGGTCTGTGTTCTCCAAATGGTGCACCGACAAAAATTTGGACCCACGGACGTGCAAGGTTTCGTCTTTGCTCGTGTTCCTTCAGGAGATGCTGGATAAGGGCAGGTTCCCATCCACTCTTAAGATTTACGTGGCAGCCGTTGCGGCGTTCGTTGAACCCCGGCGCGCCCAGTCTCTGGGCAAAGACGAGCTAATCATCCGCTTCCTCAGGGGAGCCAGAAGGATGAACCCCCCTCGCCCCCCTACGGTGCCGGTCTGGGATCTTTCTATAGTTCTAGAAGCTCTGAAAGCCCCACCGTTTGAACCACTTGAGTCCGTGGAGCTAAAATACCTCTCGTTAAAAACCGTTCTTCTGACGGCACTCGCCTCAGTAAAACGAGTGGGGGACATTCACGCGCTGTCTTCGAGCGCCGCGTGCCTGGAGTTTGGACCGAATGACTCCATAGTCATTCTAAAACCTAGACACGGTTATGTTCCGAAAGCGATTGGTACCCCTTTCAGGGCGCAAGTGATCTCTCTATCGGCGCTGCCTGCATCCGATAGCGAACGTGACGCTGACCGCCTCTGCCCGGTTCGTGCTTTCAGAGTGTACACTACACGCGTTGCCGCGTTCAGACGCTCAGAGCAGCTGTTTGTGTCGTTCGGTGGCCGTACCAAGGGTTTAGCCGCCTCGAAACAGACTCTATCCAGGTGGATAGTAGACGCGATTGCCTCTGCTTATGCCGCTAAAGACCTGCCTTGCCCTCTGGGCATCAGGGCTCATTCCACCAGAGGCATGGCCTCATCGTGGGCATGGACTCGTTCCCTCATCTAGAGAGAACCGAGGTTACGTTAGGTAACCGATTCGTTTTTATTTGTTAACCATAGTTAAAACTCTACGAACTAACATGAATGATCAAGGTGAAATTGTATTGCTCAAATATTAATGCTGTAAACATTTATATTGCATAATGCACATAGTTCATGTAAACTAGCTAATAAATCTTTGTTAACAAATTGGACTTGCAACATGTTATAGCTAAAGAAACACATTTAACATATTTTAATGTTTAAATTATTTTCAGATGGCAAATTTTGTTATTATTTGAAACGTCTTTTTTATTCATTAGGTTGGCTTGAAAAAGAACAGTTAAACAGTTACATTTGGAATGTTTAATTTGTTATTTAGAGTATTATTTTTTGTTTGTTTGAAAGAATGCCTTTTATGCCAGCTTTTTTGTATTTTTATAATAAAGTTCAGCACTGTTTTACTTGGAGTGTTATGTTTGTTTTTATCCAGTATCAATTTTAAAAACTATCGGTTGATTAATCGGTTATCGGCAAGTACAGCCCAACCTAGCTATCGTTATCGGTAAAATCCAATATCGGTCGACCTCCAATTAGGACCGTGGAGCAGCAGCAGCGATCCGAACCATTGACGGTAAAATAAAGCCCCGAATTTGCCAGTCGCGGGCCGATCTCGCTCACGCAACTACTGTTACTAGGAGATCCAGTGAAGAAATCCATTGAATTCGCCTCAGAATTAATAACATCAACACCACGAGATCCAGTGAGAAACATATCAGATATATAAACCATATCAGATCAAACAGCGCTGACGTGGAAACAAGGAGAAACACTTGGCTTTCAGTCCACAAATCAGCCAAACAGAACCATGGATTTAGGCTAATGTAGTAAGTTAAATCTAACCATAAATATGATAATGTGTAAGAAATAGTCAAATGCTTACAAGTAGCCTACATCTTTTCCCAGCACTTCAATATCATTTATAAATGTTTTATTTTTTTGTATTTTTTATGTGATTACCAACACATTTTTTGTTAATCCTTTAAAGATTGTCCTAAAACGAAAAATTAAGATGTTGGAAAACTCTTATTTAAACACTTTAAAAATAATAATAATACCATTGTAAACAGTAGGATGTTTATTAGCTATTTTCACTCCATATACATATTTTCACTACTTTTATTAATTAATATTAAGACATTATAAATGATAATAACTAAAGTTAATTTCATCTACACCCTAAATTAAGCTTAGTGATTTATTGTCAGCCCTAGTGCTACCAGAATTTTTTTTTTTTGTCCTGTGAACTTAAAATAAAACAGCATATCATAATGTTAAGTCTATTTATTATTAAAGAATTTTTCAGTATTACAGTTATTTTGGGGGAAATTTGAATAATTGCATTGCAAGCTGATTTAAGGTGTGCCCCTAAATTTTCTGCTTGCGCTCTGAAAATTTTCAGTCAGGGGCAACAGCGCTCCTAGTAAAAAAAGTTAGTCTGGAGCCCTGCCTTCTCCTTCTCTCCCTCCCTCTCTCTCTCTCTCTTTCTCTCTCTCTCTCTCTCTCTCTCTTTAAATATGAATATGAAAACGTTTACAGCATGCTGAAAATTAATGGAACTCTGACTAGACCTTTTTCTGTAAATAGGGGAGTGAGACAAGGCTGTAATTTATCTGGCCTTTTGTACACAATTTCCATTGAACCAATGTTGAGGATGTTGAGACAGAAGCTGCAAGGATTGACAGTTCCATCATCTTGTCTCTCGAATACTCCATCAGTTAAACTAACAGCTTATGCCGACGACATCACAGTGATCATTAGATCTGAAGATGATGTTAAACATCTAATCTCATGTCTTAACATCTATGAGAGTGCATCTTCGGCATGTGTCAATTGGGAAAAAAACAGACACTTTATTATTAGGTCATTGGCTAAATCAGAATTTACCACAACTCTCACATCAGTGCCCTTGGAATAAAGAAGGTGTAAAGATACTTGGACTGTTTTTCGGGACTGAACAGTGTATGGACAAAAATTGGGAAGGTCTTTTAGAAAAAGTGACAGGCAAGCTCCAGAGATGGAAATGGATTCAAGCCCAGCTTTCGTTCAGAGGCAGAGTGTTAGTAGTGAACAATCTATGTTGTCAATCTAACAATCCTCAATGCTGTGGCATCGTCTAACAGTGTTGGACCCTCCCAAAGAGCTTTTATTGCAACTTCAAAAAGCCTTTGTTGACTTTTTTTGGGGAGGTCATTATTGGCTCCCTCCAGGAGTTTTGTGTCTACCAGTTATTGAGGGCGGTCAAGGACTAATTCATTTAGCCTCTAAGGTGAAAGCCATGAGGTTACAGACTGCCCAAAAACTACTTTATTCTTCTGACTCTGTACCATGGATCAGCTTTGGTCATGCCATTCTACGAGAGAAAAACAAGATGGGTTTGGATAAACAAATATTTCTGAACCCAACAAATGTTGTAAAGGACATGTTTAAGATCAAGTTTTATGGATCTGTGTTTGAAGCCTGGAGTGATTTCAAGTCAGAGCGAAAAGAACATTTTGGCTTTAATGAACCACTTTTTCATAATCCTTGGCTTTCCCATACTTATAATATGTCTTGCATTGATTTTTCTAGCTTTGTTTTAGCCAGTGTAACTAAAGTTGGAGATTTGATTGACTTGACTAATAGAGAGTGGTTTTCAGTACAATATTTAACTAAAAAGATTGGAGGTGTAACAGGTACATAAAGTGTACTGTTAAATGTATTTATAGTTTATTAGAATTCCCACAAAATTGTTTGTTGACATATACCTGATATTACTGCCTAAGTGAAGTCGAGTGTCTTTCCCTTTAATTGATGTGATGTCATGAGTCAATATAATTTCCTGTTCTGTCTCCTCCTCTTCCTCTTTGCACTGGTGATGCAGTGAGAGGTGAGGTTATTTTAGGCTCCTGATAATCATCTTTAATCGTAATCTTAATTGTTGTTTTTATGTCTAAATTTTCAATCTAATTCCTGTGTATAATGTTATTTTACTTATCTGTGTGGCTATTTCCGTAATTTTGTCCCGATTAAGTGATGTTTTAACATCTGGGCCTAAAGGTGAAATGAGAGCACGTGTGACAAGTGTACATCACATTTGTTTTATAGAGCTAGAGAGGGCGATTCTCACTAAGAGGCTGATTACATTTTATTTGTGCATCAGGTATGTCTTCTGTTATACGTTTATGTTTTATATGCATTTTATTCTGATTCTTTCTCTTTGCACTGGTGATGCAGTGAGAGAGCTAGAGAGGGCGATTCTCACTAAGAGGCTGATTACATTTTATTTGTGCATCAGAATAAAAGATCGCTGAAACTGCTGAGTCCTGTCCTGTTCTTCCCACGTGAATGAAAAACACAACGCAGAAAAAGAGACCAGTTACACTTGGTGCCGTGATCATTTCGGATCATCAGATCAGCGCTTCGCCGATCGCCGTGGTTGCGTGACTGCTCGCACGCTTCGCCGATCTTCCTCGCCGAACTTCTTCCTCATCGCCATTGCTCGTGGAGGCTCCAGCTCGCGCACGAGGAGGGCGCGTGTGTGAGACGAACAGTGTGCGACATCGCGGGACGAACTGTTGCGTCTTAAAGGAACGGTAAACGGTTGTTGACTCCTGAAACTTTTTTCCCCTTCTTTCTCTGGAGCGCTTTCGTTGGTCGTTGTATATTGAACGACGGAGACTGTGAAAAGCACTGCGGGACGCTTCAGTTTACGTCATGCATCGTATCCTTTATCTATACACTATAATAAATGACTGTGAGGAATTTTAAACAAGATAAAGTGTACAATTGATTTTGATGAAGTATATATTTTATTTTCACTGTGAATTTTGAAAGTGAACAGTTAAAGCATTTGATATCTTGTATTTCTCTGCATATTTGAACTGTTCAACAGTTGAGGTTTTGCTCTTGTGCAGATAATTTGCTCTTATTTTTGCATATATATTTTTTTTTTTCCTTTCCTGTTTCATTTCACAAATTGAAACATGTCTGAGGGTCCTAGCAAAGATGATTTTAGTCCTGTGAAAAATTCTAATGTCACTTTTCCACTGGGAAGAGGTCATGGGCCTGAAATTTATGAAAATGAGGGTGTGTCTGAATTTACACGTTGCTATGGGAGAGGGAGAGCATTAGCTAATTTGGGACTTGACCGTGTGCACACAACCGATTCAGCAATTGGTTTTTCTGTAGGTCCAGCTGCTAGCTCCACCCCAATCATACAACCTGACTTTGATCGTGTTGTTACTCCTGAGTCGTTAGGGGGTATCATTTCAGATCTGGCTCAGAAAATAGGAGAGAGTATTTCAGCCAGCCTTAACCTTGCGCACCAGCCCAGCCCAGTACAGTCTAATCCACCCTGTCATTCTCAGCATTCAAGTGATGGCATTGATAAATCTAGCCTCAAAGTGATAGTACAGCAAGATGCACCACCACCACCATTCTTCAGGGGAGATAAGAGTGATTCATTTACTGTGCACGAGTGGGAAGATATGATGTACAGTTATTTGAACAGAATGAAATGCCGAACGCAAACTGATGTCTCTGATCTCATCCTGAGCAGATTGGCTGGCAAAGCGAGAGATGTGGTTAAAGTGTCCCTGCGAAGCCGCCCCGAACTGAGTGCCAGTAAGTTCCCAAGTGCAGTGTTTGACATACTGAAACGCAACTTCAGTGAGTTGTCTTACTCTAACATGCCCATGGCTGACTTCTATAACACCGTCCCTAGAGCAGATGAAAGTCCCATGGATTACTGGATACGGCTTAACAAGTCCATAGATGTTGCTGATGAGTGCTTGCGCAGACACAATAAGAGTGTTGAGGATCCCGCTGCTGAAGCAGTCATGATGTTTATTTCTCATTGCCCGGACCCGAGTCTTGCTATGTCTTTTCAGTTTAAGCCAGCAGAGAAGTGGAGCGCTGCTGAGGTCCAGGAGCGCTTGGATAGTCATCAGAGGGATCTAAAGAGAGTCTCCTCAAGGAAGCAGCACGCAATGTCCTTGTCAGCTAGCAACCAGTGCACTGTTATGGCAGGCCCCAATAATGTGCCTAGTTCTCTTCCTCAGCCTGTTTCCATGACCAGTTCTCCTCAGCAGCCAGTTTCTATGCCAGCCCAGTCACTGACTCCGGTGAGTCCTCTTAATCCATATGCTGTTCCCTTCTCTCCAGATACCAGCCTTCAGCACATTGTTGGCATGATGGATCGAGTCCTGTCTTTGTGCACTGCCTTTTTAACTTCACCCAGTCAGGTTCACCCAGGCAAGACTCCAGATTTCAAAACCAACTTGAGCACTGCATGTAGGGTCTGTAGAGAGAGTGAGTTGTTTTATGCTCCTGTGACAGTCTGTGACCGGTGCACATTAAAGGGGTTGCTGGATTCTGGTAGTATGGCCTGCACGCTTAGTGAAGAGGGTGAGTCCAAGCTGCAAGCTGATGGTCTTCTTCCGTATCCTCAAACTGTTGCGGGTAATGTGGTCCTGGTTGGCTGTGGTGGCCTTACGATTCAGCCGAAGTGTTCATACGACTTGGAGATTGAAGTCTATGGATTCAAGTTTGTCGTTCCCACCCTTGTGGTGCCTGGACAAAGAGATGAGTTCATAATAGGAAGTAATGTGATCAAATGTGTCGTGCAGAAGATGAAATCGCATGACAAGTACTGGGAGCTTGTTTCCTGCAAGAACAGTAATCCTGAGTGTGAGCAATTCCTTGAGCTTCTGAGCTGCATCTCCCGATGGTCTGGGCCTCAACAACCTGATAAACTTGGGACTGTAAAACTCCGTCAGGCAATAACTCTGCTTCCCAAATGTGAGTATCTTGTTTGGGGCAAATTGCCAGCTAATGTACCTGTTTCCCCAGGAAGTACTGTAATTGTTGAGCCAACCACGGCACGTTCAGCTCCTAAAAACATTCTTGTCGGACGCGTAGTAACACCGATGTGGGGTGATCGATGGGTGCCAATGAAGATAGTGAACCCAAACCCAATATCAGTGTCGCTTCGCCGTAACACTAAAGTGGCTGATGTTTCTTCCTGTCTAGCCGTGGAGGATTTTCCTGTCATGCAGGGTCTGAGCAGAACTCAATGTGATGTTCCTGATTCAAATCCACACATTACTGACTCATCCGTTAATCCAGCACAGCCGTTGAAGGATCTTGGTCTTAACGAAATTGACATTGATGGATGTGAAGTCTCTGGGATGTGTAAGAGGAAATTGACGGATCTTCTTGTATCCTACCATGATGTTTTCTCAAAGGACAAGCTGGATTGTGGAGAGACAAAGGACTTTGTGCACAGGATCCATCTTTATGATGAGCGTCCATTCCGTCTGCCCTATCGCCGCATCCCACCTGCCCACTATCAAAAATTGAGAGAAGTGTTGTCAGAAATGGAGGAGAAAAGCATAATCAGCAAGTCTGTCAGTGAGTATGCGTCACCCTTGGTGATGGTCTGGAAAAAAGACGGTAATCTGAGGGTCTGCACTGATTTTCGCTGGCTCAACGCTAAAACCATCAAAGACGCCCACCCTCTACCCCATCAAGCTGACTGTCTCGCAGCCTTGGGTGGTAATGCCCTTTTCAGCACCATGGACTTAACTTCAGGATTTTACAACATCCCACTCCATGTGTCTGACCGACGATACACTGCCTTCACAACACCTATGGGCTTGTATGAGTATAACCGTCTTCCTCAAGGTCTTTGCAATAGCCCTGCTTCTTTCATGCGCATGATGCTCAGCATTTTTGGAGACCTTAACTTTTCCACTCTGCTCTGTTATCTGGATGACTTGTTGGTCTTTGCACCTTCTGAAGAGGAGGCATTGAAGCGTTTGGAGATAGTGTTTTCTCGTTTGAGAACCAGCAATTTGAAGCTTGCACCTAAAAAGTGTCACTTCCTGAGAAAATCTGTAAAGTTTCTGGGCCATGTGATAGATGGTACTGGTGTTTCAGTTGATGAGGAGAAAGTTAAAGTCATCTCTGCTTTTCAAAAGGAGGACTTAATGAAAGAAAACAAAATCACACCTTCACAAAAAAAGATCAGATCGTTTCTTGGTATGGTCCTGTACTACCAATCCTTCATTCCAAATTGCTCACGCATTGCCAGACCCTTATTCAACTTAACTGCTGGTCAGAAACGCTCAGTGAAAGCTGCTGGTAGTCACAAGAGAGCAGGCACTTTTCGGGAGTTGACGCCCCAGGACTGGACCCCTGACTGTGATGTGGCGTTTGAAGAGCTAAAAAGGGCCCTTGTTGACAGTGTGGTGCTGGCTCATCCTGATTTCGAGCGTCCTTTTCTTCTCTGTACTGATGCCTCGTTGGATGGCATAGGAGCAGTACTGTCTCAGATCCCTGCTGGTGAGGACAAGGCAAGACCAATAGCGTTCGCAAGCAAGGCTTTGAGCCGCAGCCAGACAAATTATCCTGCACACAGACTGGAATTCTTGGCTCTGAAGTGGGCAGTGTGTGATAAGTTCAGTCACTGGCTTAAGGGCCATGAGTTTACTGTGTGGACGGATAATAATCCGCTGACATACATTATGACCAAGCCGAAGTTGGATGCATGTGAGCAGCGCTGGGTCTCGAAACTTGCTCCATATTCGTTTGAGATCAAATATGTTCCTGGGAAACTCAACGTGGTGGCGGATGCGCTCAGTAGGGATCCGTTTGTCAGGCCAGTGAGTCAGCGGCTCTTGTCTGAGCCTTATTCTGAGCTGTTGCGACAAGTACACAATGTAGAGGATGGAAACGTACAAGAGGTGTTCCGTCTTACCTGCCAGCCGCAAACTTTAGGGACAGGATCATTTGATGTTGGGCTGGATACATCAATGTCCAGCGATGACGTGTCTTCCATCTTGTCCTCCTGTGATGAATGGGAAATGGGAACTGAATGTAGAGCAACATCGTTTGCAGGGCATCTGAACTCTTTAATCAGTGGAGATGAAGTGTTTCATTCTCTTTCACAGATAGACTTACAAGATCACCAGCACAAAGACCCTGTCATTGCTAGAGTGTCTTATTATGTTGGCAGGAAACGCAGACCATCAAGACGTGAGCGTGCTAACGATAACCAGAGTGTGCTGAGAATTATGAAGCAGTGGGACAAACTGTCTTTGCTTAATGGAATCCTGTACAGAGCTATTAAAGACCCGCTCACCAAGCAAAAGAAGTTCCAGTTAGTTTTACCTGACTCCTTGAAACCTGAGGCACTTTCAGGTGTTCACGACCTAGCTGGTCACCAAGGGCAGTCTCGCACTCTGTCTTTGACCCGTCAGAGGTTTTTCTGGCTTGACATGGAGCGTGATGTGCGGGATTAGGAGCTCGTTTGCATTGACTTCTGGTCTGCTGAAGATCGGAACAACAAATCTGTGGATGTTTTAGTGGTCACGGATCACTTCACAAAGCTGGCGCATGCATTCCCGTGTCAAGACCAGACAGCGAAAAGAGTGGCTAAGAAACTCTGGGACAACTTTTTCTGTGTGTATGGATTTCCCCACCGCATCCATTCTGACCAGGGGGCTACCTTTGAGAGTGAGTTGATTGCTGAGCTGCTTGAACTGGCTGGAGTTGACAAGTCAAGAACCACCCCTTACCACCCAATGGGGAATGGTGGTACCGAACGTTTCAACAGGACGTTAGGAAATATGCTGAGGTCTCTCCCACCTAGGCCTAAGCAGAGGTGGCCACAGTTAATACAGACCATGACATTTGTGTATAACTGCACAGCACACGAAACAACAGGTTTCGCCCCCTTTTACCTGATGTTCGGTAGGGTACCAAGATTGCCCGTTGACCTCATGTTCCGCAGTGTCCTGCAGGATAAGACAATCTGTGACTATGATAAGTATGTGAAATCTCTTGTCAGCGACCTCCAATCTGCCATGGCGTTAGCACAGAAGAATGCTGTTGTGGAACAAAAACACCAGTCCAGCCAGTACAACAAAAGAGCCAAGGGCCTACCTCTAGCTGTTGGTGACCAAGTGCTTGTGGCTAACAAGGGTTGTAGAGGGAAACGTAAACTTGCTGACAAATGGGAGCCGGTCATGTACACTGTTGTTGCCTCAAAGCCATCCATACATGTCTATAAGATCAGTGACAGAGCTGGTAATGAGAGAATAGTGCATCGGAATCTTCTTCTTCAAGTGAACTTCCTCCCGCTGCTTGAACCAGAAATGGTTAGTTCTGATCATGAGGTTGCTGAAACACTTGCCTGTAGTGTACCTTCACAGATATCTGATGCAGCACACTGTGATGGTCTAACCGAGCAGACAGGAAGTGGTGAGTCCTTAAATGGTGCCGAAATTGAGTCTGATGGGCACGCAGATGATGGGCTGAATGAGGCTGAGGAACTCTCACATGCAGACTCCATGTCGAACATCTCCAATGTTGCTACTTGTGGTGATGTCCGCACTTCTTCATGGGTGCATTCTCAGTTGTCCAATCAAGAGGAGTCGCTTGCACAAGTCGCTGTGTCTGTGACTGATGATAATACTGTGGCTGTGGCTGGTACTAACCACTCTCCCCAAATTCCTGTCTCTGCCAGTGAATCTTTTTGGCAAGATCCTGTAGCTGATTTAAATGCAGATGTTCGTTACACTACCAGGCTTGGTAGAGTAATTAAGCCTGTTCGTAGGCTGATTGAGTCAATGGTTCAACTAGAAACCTTACTTGGTATGGAGTCTTTATCTCCTGTTATTCATGTTTAGATCAGTTTTTTTTTTTCTTCATGCTGTCTCTTGAAAATGCTAGAAGTCATGTGTTGTATTTTCTAATGCCTATCGGCTCTGTTTAAGTACCTGGTCTGAGATTTTTCAAAGTGTAATGGGCACTTTGGTAATGCCTACAATATGTGTTGAAGTTTGGCCAACTTTCTTCATATTTGTATCCCTTTCGTTTGGGTAGCTTTTTATGCTGTGTTTCCACTGTTTTTTTTTAAGTGTGGACCATGCAATTCTAGTGACCAGTATATATATATATATTTTATTATTATACTCTGGTGAATTTTGTGTAAATTCTGAGGGGTGAGTGTAACAGGTACATAAAGTGTACTGTTAAATGTATTTATAGTTTATTAGAATTCCCACAAAATTGTTTGTTGACATATACCTGATATTACTGCCTAAGTGAAGTCGAGTGTCTTTCCCTTTAATTGATGTGATGTCATGAGTCAATATAATTTCCTGTTCTGTCTCCTCCTCTTCCTCTTTGCACTGGTGATGCAGTGAGAGGTGAGGTTATTTTAGGCTCCTGATAATCATCTTTAATCGTAATCTTAATTGTTGTTTTTATGTCTAAATTTTCAATCTAATTCCTGTGTATAATGTTATTTTACTTATCTGTGTGGCTATTTCCGTAATTTTGTCCCGATTAAGTGATGTTTTAACATCTGGGCCTAAAGGTGAAATGAGAGCACGTGTGACAAGTGTACATCACATTTGTTTTATAGAGCTAGAGAGGGCGATTCTCACTAAGAGGCTGATTACATTTTATTTGTGCATCAGGTATGTCTTCTGTTATACGTTTATGTTTTATATGCATTTTATTGTGATTCTTTCTCTTTGCACTGGTGATGCAGTGAGAGAGCTAGAGAGGGCGATTCTCACTAAGAGGCTGATTACATTTTATTTGTGCATCAGAATAAAAGATCGCTGAAACTGCTGAGTCCTGTCCTGTTCTTCCCACGTGAATGAAAAACACAACGCAGAAAAAGAGACCAGTTACAGAGGCAGATCAGAGAGAATTGTTGGGAATATATTGAAGAATTTGAAAACACATTTTCCTACATCTTTGTGGGAATATATAGACAATTTTATGTCTGGTACAAATTTTTCAGAAGTTCTTTTTCCTGTACTGTATATAACATCACAGGTAGACCAAGATGACAACAATGACAATAATGCGAACTTGTTGCTTTCATTTAAAGGTTTACAAGGTCTTCCTTTTTCGGTTGTGAACAAGCAAAATTTATATAATGTTTGTGTAAAGTCTTTCTTTGCTGGACAGTTAAGAGAGAGGGGAGATACAAAATGGAGATCTCATCTTTCATTGACTGAGAATAAATCACCTTCATGGCGATTACTGTACAAAAACCCCCTACCAAAAAGGTCTGGCGATTTACAGTGGCGGATTTTGCATTGTGCATTACCAACAAAAGTTTTTTTGTTTAAATGTGAATATTCAGATTCTTCTTTTTGTAATTTATGTAATGAACCTGACACAGTTTTTCATGTTTTTTGTGAATGTTGTAAATTATCTCCACTTTTAAGTGTTTTGGACAGAATTTTGAGTAGTTTAGGGATAATTTTTTCAAAAACAGTGTTTATTTTTGGTTGTAAGTATTCTCGCAATATGTGGGAAATCGGTACGTTTTCGAATTTTTTGTTTGGTCAAGCAAAATTAGCCATTTGGAAAGCTCATAGAAGCGAAATAGAAGGACAAGGAGTAAACATGGTTAATTTATTTAGGGCCTTAGTCGAATCCAGAATAAGATTAGAATATGAATTTAATAAAATTAATGGTAATCTTCCAATATTTGAGAGGAAATGGTGTGTAAATAAGAGTTTAACTTTTATAGAAGACGAAGACCTCTTTTTTAAATGGTAATGTTTTGATAAATAAGGTTTTATAGATGTTAAGGTTTTTTTTAATGATGGAATAAATTGCTTTAAAAGTCTCTCTCTCTCTCTCTCTCTCTCTCTCTCTCTCTCTCTCTCTCTATTCAACAAGGACTTCTAAATAAAGGCTAGTACCCAAATGCTTCCATTGCTTGTATCTACTGCTCTGATGCTTAATTGATGTAGGCTGTTCTTATACTATACATTACACTACTATAAATTACTTGTTTTTATTTTACACTGAAACCCACAGTAAAATTAAAGTAGTTTTAATTTAAAAAAATCACACAACTTAGGGGTAAACCAACCAAAGTCATGCAATCAATCAATCAATCAATAAAAGTAGAATTTGCATTCTTTCTTTTTAATTTGTGAAACTGGTGATTATAAAATTGCTTTGACTCTCGCATGCTGGGCCGAGCTGGCTGCGCTTTGAGAAGCAAACTTTACACAGCTATTCAGAGAAGACCTACTAGCTTTGAGAATGACCAAAACTCTAATTATCCCATTAGGCTACATAGCTGTTTATTAGCTCAAAACGCTAAGCAATGCAGCTCCCCCGCAAACCATCCTTTGCGCCATTACACGCTTACATGTATTTACTCTAACTACCATGCTTCTCAAACACATAATTATTGTAGTGTATAGCCTAGTTCAAATTATTTGCCTCTCACAAATAAGTAAAATGTATAATGGAAAGACATCTCATACCTTTCTCCAGGTCGTTAATTCTCTGATGTAAGGAGGTGAGAGTTGACTCCACTCGATTGCGCTGATCTGTGTCGTTCCTCTGTCCGGGTTTTCTCTCATCCACATTATTGACCCGGGAGAACACCTGCTTCTCCATATCCTCGATCTTATTTTGAAGCAGATCTTTAAGGCTGTTCGCCTGGACAGAGACGTTGTTCCTGTTGTACTGCTACGGGAAAACATGAGATGGGAGGGTGCTTATTCAAACGAATACTTTAAAACGCACACATGGGAAACTTTTAAGAAACTATAAGCCAATTTCAGGCTTAGCGCAGCCTGCCGTGAACCAGTGACACATTGATTAAATCTGCTAAAGACCTCCACACCAAATCTTCCGACCCCATTAATATTACCAAATCTGGCTTAAAATATTTTAACAATGTAATTTATCATGCATTGCATAAGTTTGTGTAGGCCTATTTAAAGAAATGCGGGACATGACCAATTAAGAAATACACTAGATGGAGTCACACGTCTTAAGCTGAAAAGTCCAAATCATTATGTCATGTATACCTCCAAGTTTTCCAATCTTTGTTTAAGGGTGGCTAAAGTCAGCCCGAGTTGGGTTAGAGTATCTGTCGGGCCGCGGGAGACGTCTCCCATCGTGTTTTTGCCCGATTCTTTCCTATGACCTCCAGTCACGGGCTCCAGAACATTTTGACTCTCACAGCGGCTCAACTTGGAAGTTAGTTCCCTGATCGTCTCCTTTTGATTCATGATAGTTTCTTTCTGCTGTAGGACTGTCTCTCTCAATTGCATTACTGTAGTCTTCAGATCCTCCGTTGGCCCGCTGTTCTGCATGGTGGCTGCGCACAGGTCCATATCCTTAGGCACGGATGTGCAAATGAACTGTGTCTGTCCGAAATCTTGCAAAGATCTCTCCAAATATGTAAGAGAAATTAGAAAAAGTGTCCATGATATTGTCTCCATTGCGGATTGTCTTCTTGGTCAATGTGAAGCGTGAGTAACGTGTTGTTTCACCACCACTGAGATGACTCTATCTAGGCAGCTCGTGTGGGTTTATATATAGGACAGGAGAGGCGCAGGTCAGCTGCAGCGCGCTCTCCAATCATGTCAAGTGTATTTCTTAAAGGGATAGTTCACTTTGAAATTAATTTTTGATATGTTTTAGCTTACCCCAAGGGCATCCAAGATATAGGTGTCTTTGTTCCACAGCAGGGGCGATTCTAGGGTCAGAGCTTTAGGGGTGCTGAGCACCCAATGAGCACCACTGCCACCACCCACATTTTACACCCATATACGCTCCCTCTCTCTCTTCATTTTATTTATTTAATTAGTTATTTGTAAGGGGGACAGTGTACACATTAATCAACATTAGAACAATGAAAATGTACCCGAGTTAGATAAAAGAGCTAATTTTCATCTGTAGTTCCCCTGCCAGCAGTAAAAAAAGGCAACCTTAAAGATATGAACAAATTTGTTAAACTATGTTGGGTGGACTCTGTAGTCTGTTCCTCTAGGGGGGTTCGGGGGCATGCTCCCCGGCTAGAAAATTTTGTACATTTTAAGGTTAAATGCATCAATCTCATGCTCTTTGAGAGATCAAAATTAAGAGCTTCAACTCATGAACTGCTCGTTGAACAAAGAAAAAGCATTGATTTGTACCAGGACAATAAACAGGGCTCAAACATCTTTTTAGTTGAGTCTCAGTCTACATTACATTATCAATGGTGTTTTAGGATCCCAAACAATTATTATAATAATAATTTATATAATTATTCCTATGATGTAAAATCCATATAGCCTATAAATGTACTATATAAGTGGAAATGAAAACTTTCAAAAGTATATTTTAGTCAACATTACACTATAGGAAAATTAAAATACTTTTATCCTATTTATACACTTGCAAGAAATAAACCTGTAAGCTTTTATTTAGGAGAAAATACCAGATATATAACCATGCTGATCGCGTGAGCAAAGTGCACACTTTTCTTTAAATCACCCAGCAAAATTGGATGCCTATTCTTAAAGTCTTGTGCTGTTTTATATAGGCAAAAAGCCATGGATTCTGAAGATTCACAATCTCATCATTTAATGTTGTTTTTAGTTTTTTATTGTTTTTATTAATAATCATAATCATTAGTATTATGCATGTGATTTACACTTTTCATATACATTTTTTATACTTTTCATATATCATTCATAATCATTTATAATCTACATTTACTGTGGAAGACTTTTAGAGTTTGGGGGACCTTGGGGGGAAGTTGAGTGTATTATGTTTCTTTCCGTGGAGCAGAATATACATTTCAATGATTGATGGAGAGCAGATGTTTCTGGAACAGCTATATGTACTGTGTAAGTTCTTTGTTTGGACAGAGAGAGGAAAAATACAGAGAGGCAACAAGGACGATCTTTGCTGGTCCATTATACTCTCTCTCCCTTATGTCTTATATAAATTGGTAAAATAAATAACATATATTGGCAGAATGACTGGTGTCTTTTCATTAAATTAAATAACAAGGGGAAACGAAGATTTTAAATCTACATTTTTGGCGTCACACGAAAAGGACCGCATACCCAGGCATTCGTCTCAATCATTTCAGGTAAGACTTTTTTTCCTTTCTAAAAAGTTTAAGTCTGCCTGATGATTAGAGACAGTGACTGAAATGCTGAAAAGAACTGTGTTATTTTAAGTACCAGTTGTTTTGCCAATGAATATGGGACATAAGGAAAAATTATATAAAAAATAATCAGATTAAATAATCAAATTGAATTAGGCTTATTTAAGGTTCTCTGAAAAGTAAACCTCAGACAATATTTGAAATGCTGGGATAGAGATGGATCTTTTTTAGAAAAAAGACCATCTAGTCAGAAATTTGGAATTAGCTGTAAAACGGTTAAGCTAGTAAAATTTGCTTGGTTATAACTGCGACGTGGTTGGATAGTGGCGGGACTGTTTAAAGAAGGCAGAGTAATCCCTAAAACATCCAGCACACCGAAGATTCGTTCTCAGAAGGAGACGAGGGAAGTTAACACAAGCGATACTTGATTGACCAAAGCGGTTAAATGTGGCGGGACTGTTTTAAAAATGATGGCAGAGTAATCCCTAAAACATTGTAACACGCTAGAGTTATACAAGTATAAAAGGCGCCCTTGTAACTAGCTAGGATCGTGGGCATTCTGAACCTGACCGTAAAGCTGTTCAAATATTTGAGGAGACTGATCCGAGTTAACTTTAAGGAAAAATAAATACCAAAGAAATTAATCTGAGATAAAATCCAAAATATTTGAAAAGAAAGGAAAAAAAAGAAACGTTTTGAGTTTTAAAAAGAAAACTAAAATACTGAAAAGCATTAGAGTTAACTTTTCTTTAAATTTTTCTTTTGTTCTGTGAGTGAGGGTCAGAGAAAGAGAGTGAAGCAGCCCCTCCCTTCAGAATTGCCCTGTACCTTCACACACACACATCCAGTTGGAGAGGGAGAGAGGCAGGGAGCCCCACACACACATACTTAGACACACACACATAGGCTGCAGCTCTGAGCACACACACACATACATACACAGACAGCCTGCAGCTCTGAGCATACACACAGACGCATCACATAGGCTGCAGTTTCAACATACATACCCCTCCCGTATAATTCACACACACATATAGGCACACATACATCCCTGCTGGTCTGAGTTAACAGACTGTTCTGAGTTAACAGACTGTTCTGAGTGCAGAAACTTTGAACACTTTGAAAATGGCAGCAAGTGTCTGTACCAGCAGCACAATAGCTGAATGGTATCTTGAAAAGAAGAAGAACAAGAAACTAACTAAACTTTTGAAAAAAGGACTGGACATTAATGCATCTATGAATGAGCAGTTAAGCTGGTTCGAGTCCCAAAAAGACAAGATAAAATCAAAAGCATTTCCAATTTTAGCAGCTAATTGGATTGTGAAACAAGGTGGAATTTGTTGCGACTTAAATGGTGGTCCGGTTCCGCTTGTTGAAGTTATGAAGCCTCAGCTTGAAGCATACCACAAATTAAACAAAATCATGTCCATCACATGTCCAGAGAAGGAAAACACAACCAGTGATGATTTATTTGATCCAGATTGGACAAATATAATAACTGAAGCTGAAAGGAAATATTCACAAGCACCAGTGAAATCCGCGACAACAGTAACGCCTCCACCTTACAAACCAATTTATCCACCTTTGCCTGAACAATACACAAGTTCATCTAAACCTCTGACGCAGCCTCAAGCTTCAAGATCAAACGGAGGTCCAGTTGACAAAATGTATATTGCATCTGCACAAGCAGCTCCAATAATAACAAGATCTAAATCAGCCCAGCCAAGCAGAGACATGATGAGATGTACACCAGCTCATAATTATGGATCTGACTGGGGTGATGAGACAAGAGATGATGACGTGATTACAATTGACAAAATCGGTCCTGAATTTTCTTCACCTGTGATTAAAAGGGAAGAGTCGCAACCTGAGATGATGACCGAAGAAAGACCATTTACTCCGGGAGAACGACAAGCCATTCTCTCAGCCTTGCCTCCTCTGAAGAGACAAGATCCAAACACAGAGTTTTGGCGAGAATTAGACTCCCTGGTTGAAGCACATCAAATGACACTAAAAGACATTCACACCATTGTGAAAGCTAAAATCCCAAGAGACCGATGGGAACGCCTGCCAGCGTCGATAACAACAGCCCAATGGGTAGACTTGTGGGTTGATGGCCAAGGACGACCCCTGGGTCTTTGGCAAACATTAGATGTATTCCGAAAGGAAATCCAAGAAATCTTGGGAAGCGGTAAAATTCCATTCACTTCAGTGACATTGATTAAGCAAAAGGATGATGAATCTCCAGACGAATATGCTCTGCGTAAGTGGAACACTTATGAGAGATGGGCTCTCTGCGCTAAGAAACAACCTGACAGAGATGATGTACAATTCACTGACACACTTGTGGATGGGTTTAGCTCTAAATACCAACAAGCGTTATCACTTGGAGTCAATCCAGGCGAAACATATGACCAAATTATGCAATGGGCTGGCCGTCTAGAGATGGCGATGAGATCAAACAAGGAAGAAGGAAACAAGACAAATCGAAAAGGAGTGGCGACAGCTCAATACAACATGGATACAAAGAATAAGATTGTTGTTTGCGGCAATTGTGGAAAGCGTGGCCACTCAAGAAAAGACTGCTGGGCTAAAGGTGGTGGAGCAGAAGGTCAAGGTCCATCATTTAAACAAGTCACTGCGAAAAATCATGATGAAACCTCTCAAGGGAAGACATGGACGGAAGCACAAGTCCGTCAACTCATAGAGGGGATTATGCGTCCGCAATAGGAATCAGCGGCCCCCTGTATTAGTAAGAAAAGAGACAATCGCCTTTTCATCAATGCATTAATAGGGGGCCACCCATGTGATATCCTGGTTGACACAGGAGCCTCAATTTCAATAACAGATCTGAACCTACCTACAACAGATGAAACTATGGAAGTTGAAGGAGTTGGAGGAGGTATCACAACATTTCATAAAAGTATCCAAGTTCCACTACAAATACATGAAGATGAAGTCGTATGGACATCTTTCTGGGTGGGACCGAATTCACAAGGAAGCCTCATTGGCATGGACATACTTCCATTGTTGAACATGATCATCTTCACTGACAGTCGTCAAATCGCTACAACAGCTGGGATAATACCACACGAAGATCGCACATGTAATTTGAGTTCAGTTGGTGCAGCAAAACCAATTATCAGAGACTGGACCAAAGACGGTGTGTGGGGTCTTCTGTGCAGTTTACATCCAGAAGTTTGGGCTAAACACAAATTTGATTGTGGCAAAGCCAACATTGACCCTGTTGTTATTGAAGGGCCGACACATGCCCCTCATAAACAATACCCTATCCGACCTGAAGCAAGACGAGCCGTGGAAGAGATAGTGGCAGACTTGGAAGCTGAAGGGATTATCAGACAAACTTCATCAACCACTAATAGTCCTGTCTGGCCTGTCAAGAAATCGGATAACTCATGGAGATTAACCATTGATTACACAAGACTCAACAGTGTAACACCAAAACCGCATCCTATTGTGGCCAATCCTGCCACCATTCTGAATGATATTCCAGGAAATGCAAGAATTTTCACAGTACTAGATGTACTGTCTGCTTTCTGGTCTATACCTATTGACGAAAAATCTCAAGAGAAACTTGCCTTCACAGTGGGTGCAAAACAGTATGTCTGGAACAGACTCCCACAAGGACTTAATATTTCTCCTGTGGTATTTCACAGAACTTTGGATCAGTTCTTAACGGAGCAAAAAGCTGAAATCGAGAGTTCAGGAAGTGTTTGCCTCCAATACGTGGATGACTTGTTAATTGCAAGCCCAGATGAAAACAGCCACATATTTGCTCTGAATATTGTCCTACAAGCCCTTAAGAAAGGAGGATTCAAAGTCAACCCCGACAAAGCACAGCTGGCCAAAACCAAGGTTATCTACTTGGGCCAAGAAATATCTGTCGAGGGAAGGAGACTGACAACAGAGCGTGTGGAGGCATTACGGCAACTTCCAAAACCTCTAACAGTTACAGGAATGAGGAAAGTGATGGGACTTTTCAACTATTGTCGTCAGTATATTCCTGATTTTGCCAGCATCACCAGCCCCCTCATTGACTTGTACAAGGGAGGAAAGCCTGGAATGGAACAGATAAACTGGACACCGGAAGCTGAGGAAGCATTTACTTCAATGAAAGAAAAACTGACTTCAGCCCCAGCCTTGGGACTTCCTGATGGACGATTGCCGTTTCATTTGTGGACCAGGGTGGGAGATGAGACGTACTCAGCAGTACTGTGTCAAAAACCAGGTGATCGATACAAACCAGTTGGATACTTTTCCACAAAGATTCCTGTTACAATGATTGGTCAACCACGATGTATACAAGCTCTCGATGGTGCCACATGGGCAGTGGATGCTGTGGAAAATTTGATAGGAGCACAAACAATCATATTGCATACTCCACACAGTATAGTGACGTTGCTGAACAACACAAACATCAAGACCATTACTGATGCAAGGAGAGCAAAATGGGAAGCAACTTTGTTGAACAAGGATTTGAGAGTGGAAATCATCAGAGACACATCCCTTAACCCTGCAACGATGATGATCGAACCACACGAGGGAACACCACATGAGTGTGAAAAACAAGTAGAAGAAGAAAGTCTTGGTCCTGTTAGTCCAACACCTCTTGAAAATCCAGACAAGGAGTTATGGGTCGATGGATCCAGTTACTATGTTGATGGAAAACGACATACTGGATGGGCTGTAGTGGAAGCTGATGGAAATGTCGTGAAGAAAGGAGCTCTTTCTGGGCATTTTTCAGCACAAGTAGCTGAGCTCATAGCACTTGCAGAAGCTTTCGAATTATCGGAAGGACAACGAGTCAACATCTACACAGATAGTCGTTATGCTTTTGGAGTGGTCCATGACTACCTTGCCCTGTGGAAAAAACGTGGACTTATCACCAGCAATGGGAGCGAAATACAACATGCTTCCATAATTCGTCGTTTGATTGCAGCATGTCACCTACCCAGAGAAGCAGCCGTGATCAAAGTAAAATCACATCAATCTGACAAGTCCAAAGAAAGTCAAGGAAACACGGCAGCAGATGCAGCGGCCAGAGAAGCAGCACTACTTCCTCTTACTCCTGTTACCTTGGTAAAGGAAAACACCGAAGATAATCCTGAGCTCCGCCTTCTGTCATATCAAACTGAGACAGATGAAGAGAAAGAACAATGGATAAAAGCGGGAGCGAAAGAGGATGATCAAGGTATCTGGAGAATTCCAACAGGACAAGTGGTGATGCCTATCGGAACAAGAAGGGAACTAATGCAGCTGTATCATGGAAAAGTACATGCTGGAGCAAAAGCAATGAAAGCTCAAATCAGCGAGACGTGGTGGTGGCCACGAATGATGAGAGACATTGATGATTACTGTAGAAGATGCTTGATCTGTCTGAAAGCAAATGTTGGAAAATCTGTAAAGGTGCGGATGTCACATGCACCCAGACCAACAGGTCCATGGACACATCTCCAAATCGATTTCACAGGACCTTTGTCACCCAGTGGAGGGTACCAATACATTCTAGTAATCATGGACAGATTTACTAGATGGGTGGAAGCATTCCCAACAAAAACCTGCACTGCTGAAGCAGCCGCACGAGTGATGGTTGAACAAGTCTTTCCTCGCTGGGGTCTTCCATATGAACTTGATTCTGACAATGGAACTCACTTCACTGGAAAACTGATGAAGGAAGCAATGAAATTGATGGGGATTAAACAGAAGTTTCACGTCCCATACAGACCTCAGTCTTCAGGCCTAGTGGAACGGATGAACAGATCGTTGAAAACCGCTCTTACCAAGGCCATTCTGCAAACTGGCCAAGGATGGCATAAGTTGTTACCCGCAATTTTGTGGAATCTGAGAGCAACCCCGAACAGAGTAACGGGACTGACTCCTTTTGAACTGATGACTGGAAGAGCAATGGTTCTGCCTCCTGATGCTCCGCCGCCTGCGGGAACAGGAGGAGACTCTACTTTGTTCCAAGAGAAGCTACGACGCTATCTTGCAATGCTGGACAAAGCAATCAAAGACAATAATAAGAAAGTGCGAGAAGCTCAACAGCAATGGGATGAAAAACATACCACTACTGACATTCCACACATTCCTGAGTTAGGCAGTTTTGTTATGGTCAAACGTATTCCCAGGAAAGGTTTAGAACCTAGGTGGGAGGGGCCATATGAGGTACTCTTAACAACAGATACAAGTGTCTGCCTAAAAGGGAAGGGTGTAGGAACAGATAGATGGTATCATTGGTCACAAGTTAAACCTTGCTTAGTGAATGAACAAAATGATGAAGGCTTAGGACCTGAGATTGAGCACTGTTCACTCATTAACTTTGGGAAAAAGGAGTGATGATTAATTATTTTTCTGCTTCCATTTCAGGAATCAATTCCATTGACATTGATTAGAGATGGTCGCAAGTTATTCTCGATACACAACGACAATGGTATGCTTGTTTTTAATTTTACTTGGCATTTACCAAGGAAGCCAAGCTTTATGGACTCCTCGAGTTCAAGAAATTACTCGGAATGCAACCCTGAAATCTGGCCAACGTTTTACTCTACCCTTTATTTCCAGATGGGGATTATGGGATTGGGTGCCACGTAATGATAAAGACCTTGCTAAATATCGAGTGGGCATCTACGGTGGATGTAACTTTCACCACCAATGTTACAAAAGCAGAGTAATTTGGCCGGTGAAAGATGGGGGGTATACCGGTAGTGCTCAAAGACGAGAAATTTGTTCAAAAGAACAATGTGAAATTGTGGGGTTAAACCTCATAACATCTACTGATGTGGAAATTAATTTCATTTTGAATCGTACCCACATGCTTACAATATGGGATTCATTAGCCCTAGGCTGTATCTATCCCATAGTGTTACCATGCGAGGGGTTTCTATGGGATGCTACCTCCAGGACAACTAGATTCAAGGGAAATTACATACGAGTTTGGCATTCGGAAGATGCGAATGAATATTGTGAGACTGAATTAGAAACTGGGGAAATTGGACGGTGTTTTTATCTTTCTGCGGGAAAGACAAACAAAGCTAAAACATGCCCAAGTACAACTATTGCACCAGCTCATGGTATATTGTTAGCAAAGGAAACCAAAACCTTGATAAACGAAGCTCATATGGTGCGACAACGCATTAATTATAACTTGATGTCTCTTCTTACTGTTTATGATCAGTCCTATTGTGGAAATTTCACAAAAATTAGGAGCTGGTTGGAAAAAGAAATTAAATATTATACCTCTAAGGATCCTCTTGGAAGTCGAAATCGTAAACCTCGAAGTATATGGGGAGACATAGCGGGGGTATTTGGCTCTGTCAATTCAATTAGTAATACTGCTCAGCTGAACCAATTAAGTGAGTACTCTCAGTGGGTGGGAACAATGACCGGCAAAGGACTTACTGAGACTCTTCAAGGTTCTCTACATATTATAGCAGCGGGTCAGCATCTTAATGACGCAGCGAGGGAATTGGCAGATGCATTAGTGAAATCGTCTAATTTTGAGACACATCGTGCAGCGTGTTTATTTTTGGCTCAGAATTTGAAGGATCAAATGGTAGAGGATATTCAGGTTATTCGAATGGGTCAAGTTCCTGAGCGAATAGCGGAATCTTTGTTATTGGTTTTTGGAAAACAACTTAATTTGACTTCTGCTAAACATGCTCCATTAGTTAAAATCGCAATCAATGAAGATTCGTTGTCAGGTTCTGGAACATTACCTTTGATTATGGTCTGGCCTCAATATGGGAAACGCAATATTATGACAGTTAGACGATTCCAATCAATGGGGGTTAGACAAGGAAATTCAGTAATTAGATTGGGAAGGAATGGATATTGGGCTGAAGGTGAAACACCAATGATTTCTACTACAGACTGTTGTATTGAGGAACATGAGTGGGTAATTTGCTCATGTTCTACAATGTTTAGTCTGTCTCTTAATGGATCTGCAGTTTGGGAAGTAGTTCCTTTAGATCAAGCCACAGGTGCATGGCAGGTGTCAGAAGCACAGTGGTGTATATTACATGACGGAATAAATGAAAATATGATATACGGAGGAAAGCTATGTCCAATTCCTTCTGATCCATTTTGCGTTGAGATTCTCTATCCTCTTCAATTGGGTGGAATTCATGTTCCACATGTACAATTGTTGCAGTTAGATCCACAGTGGTGGAATAATGATTTGGTGGAAGAGAGGAATTATGAACTCTTTGAAATGGTCAAGAGAGTTAAAGCAAGCGTTAAGGCAGCTCAAGAGGAGGGAATTCAAGCAATGGGTCATGTTATCGTAGCGAATGGAGTAGCTAAATTGATGTCTGAGAGGAAATTAGCTCGAATTCCAGGGAATTTAACATGGTTGGAATGGATAGTTTTGACTATGGTAGGAGTTTTTGTGTTTCTGTTAGTAATAAAACTTATCATATATGTGATAAGAAAGAGAAGTACCAAACCTTTTAGATTGGTTATTACTGACAAAATGGATAAAGCCGAGAATGGAAAATTCGGAGTGAGATAGGAGATTTTTTACACTACACTACTTACAAAACACAACCTCACAAACAATGAACACCCGCTTACTGATTTACAACCCCAAGGGATAGGACCCTTTAACATCAACGTTTATTTTAATTTCTTATTTTGGCTCGGAACTGGGGGATTTAATTAGTTAACGAGTTAATTAATTAATGAGTCCAGGCACGGGCAGAAGACTTTTTTAGTTTTTCTTTTCTTAGATGATTGGGGTTCATTTTAAATGCTTACACATAGATGTTAAATGACACATAGTATGCGGGGACATAACATGGGTTGGGTTTTGTTTGTTATTTGTTTTCTTTTCTGTTTCAATTCTTTTGTCTTCTATGTCTATGTCTTGGTCTACTATTTCTCCTCAGCACTATCACTTCAATAGGTTGGCCACCTGGAGATGATGGTGTGGAACTGACGGCCGTAGTTCCAGAGGAGGGACTGAAGATTCACAATCTCATCATTTAATGTTGTTTTTAGTTTTTTATTGTTTTTATTAATAATAATAATCATTAGTATTATGCATGTGATTTACACTTTTTTTAATATACATTTTTTATACTTTTCATATATCATTCATAATCATTTATAATCACATTTACTGTGGAAGACTTTTAGAGTTTGGGGGACCTTGGGGGGAAGTTGAGTGTATTATGTTTCTTTCCGTGGAGTAGAATATACATTTCAATGATTGATGGAGAGCAGATGTTTCTGGAACAGCTATATGTACTGTGTAAGTTCTTTGTTTGGACAGAGAGAGGAAAAATACAGAGAGGCAACAAGGACGATCTTTGCTGGTCCATTATACTCTCTCTCCCTTATGTCTTATATAAATTGGTAAAATAAATAACATATATTGGCAGAATGACTGGTGTCTTTTCATTAAATTAAATAACAAGGGGAAACGAAGATTTTAAATCTACAGATTCGATTTTAGTTTGTTGGCAAAATATAACACTAGAGCCCTTGGTAACACTTTACAATAAGGTTCGTTAGTTAACATTAGTTAACTACATTAGTTAATATGAACTGATAATGAATAGCACATATACAGCATTTGTTAATCTTTGTTAATGTTATTTTCAACATTTACTAATACTTGATTAAAATCTTGTTAACATTAGTTAATGCACCGTGAACTAACATGAACAAACAATGAACAGCTGTATTTTCATGAACTAACATTAACAAAGATGAACAAATGCAGTAACAAATGTATTGCTCATGGTTAGTGCATGTTAGTAAATAAATTAACGTCTCGGTTACGGATGTAACCCTCGTTCCCTGAGTAGGGAACGGAGACGTTACGTCAGAAGTGACGGAGATTGGGGGTTCGCATAGAAAGCCAATCCTCTTCGAGTATTTGAAAACGAGCCAATGGCATGCAATGCCTTGGGGCTGCGGAAATTTGCATAGCTTACTTCGCCCTACTCCATGAGTATAAAAGGAGGAAGTGAACGCAACCGCAGTATGTCTTCGCTGAGGAGCCAAGACTGAACTCGGCGTCTACCCAGCGGTACAGCAGAAGTGGCAGGGAGACGTTTTATCAGGGAACGAGGGTTACATCCGTAACCGAGACTTTCCCTTTCGTAGTCACTTCGAGTTACGTCAGAAGTGACGGAGATTGGGGGTCTGTGCCATCACGCCATCTTCAAGCTGTCTTCCAGTGCCCTGCGAAAGTCCCCTGAGCCTTACCTTCTTTTTTTTTTTTTACAGGATCCCACTTTGACACAGGATTACCAAGGTACACTGGGAAACATATCCCGGGAGGGACATGCTATAGATGCCTACCGAAGGAGGACTTACAATACACATATGGCCGTATAGGAACGCATATGGAGATCACTGGAGCACCAACCGTAGGTGGCTACTAGAATTTAACTCCAGGGGTGGCAGATGGCTTGCCAAGGGAAGACACATGCTCAGAGAGGCTTACAGTGGATAATACACATGAGACGGTTACCGTGGGGAACCGTGCACATGGAGGCACCTAGGCATCCAGAGCAACAGCAGTGGTGCCCGCATCGCCGGTGCTGGAGGACTCAAGGCTTCAATGGAAGAACTGAGGAGATATCGCACTTATCCAGTCCGAGGAGTGGAATGGCGAGCAAGCGAAGACACCTAAGCGGGTCCAGTACTGGCGGAAGCGAGTACGTGAGAGGACACCGCTCAATTCGCAGATTATAGAATCTGGCGAAGGTGTTGGGTGTCGCCCAGCCTGAATGGGCCGTCACACCAAGGGGGCACGGACGGCCTTGCTGCTGGTAAGACAAAGCAATGGCGTCCACTATCCAGTGGGACAGCCGTTGCTTTGAGAGAGCCCTTCCCTTCTGGCTCCCCCCATGACAGACAAAGAGCTGGTCTGAGGTCCTGAAACACCGCGTTCTGTCGACGTAGGTGCGGAGAGCACGTACCGGACAGAGCAGTGCCAAGGCTGGGTCTGCCTCCTCCAGGGGCAGCGCTTGCAGGTTCACCACCTGGTTTCGGAAGGGAGTGGTGGGAACCTTGGGCACATATCCAGGCCGGGGTCTCAGGATCACGTGAGAGTAAGCCGGCCCGAACTCCAGGCACGCTTCGTCAACGGAGAATGCGTGCAGTTCCCCCACCCTCTTGATGGAGGCCAATGCAACCAGGAGTGCTGTCTTCATGGACAGAAACTTTAACTCTAACGATTGCAAAGGCTCAAAGGGATGCTCTGCAGTGCACTTAAAACTACCAAGAGGTCCCAAGAGGGTACGAGGGGAGGACGAGGCGGATGTAGCCTCCTCGCTCCCTCAGGAACCTGATGACCAGGTCGTGCTTCCCTAAGGACTTACCTTCCACTGCTTCATGAGAAGCGGCAATGGCCGCGACGTAAACCTTAAGGGTGGAGGGCGACAGCCTGCGCTCCAACCCTTCTTGCAGGAAGGAAAGCACGACCGCGATCGAACATCTCCGGGGGTCTTCTCCCGCGAGAAGAACACCAATTGACGAAGAGGTTCCACTTCAACGCATAAAGGTGTCTCGTGGACGACGCTCTTGCGGAAGTGATGGTTGCCGCCACCGCAGGTGGCAGCGAACTCAAACCTGCCTCGTCCCGTCCAGGAGCCACACGTGCAGCCTCCAAAGATCGGGACGAGGGTGCCACAGAGTGCCCCGTCTCTGAGAGAGTAGGTCCTGTCTCAGAGGAATAGGCCAAGGAGGTGCTGTCGCGAGGAGCATGAGTTCGGAGAACCACGTCTTGGTGGGCCAATAGGGGGCTACCAGCAAGACCCTCTCCTCGTCCTCCTTGATCTTGCACAACACCCGTGCAAGGAGGCTCACTGGGGGAACGCATACTTGCGTGGGCCCCGTGGCCAGCTCTGCGCTAGTGCATCTGAGCCGAGCGTACCCTCGGTCAGGAAATAAAACTGGGCGCAGTGGGATGAGTCCCGAGAGGCGAACAGATCTATCTGTGCCTCCCCGAACTGGTCCCAAATCAGCTGGACCGACTGGGATGGAGTCGCATTCGCCGGAGATGGGACGGACCCGTGACAGTTTGTCGGCTGCCAGGTTCCGGTCTCCAGGAATGTATACTGCACGAAGGGACCTCAGGTGCTTCTGACTCCATAACAAGAGGTGGCGGGCAAGCTGCCGACAACCGGCGTGAGCGTAGACCGCCCTGGTGTTGATGTACGCTACTGCGTAGTGTTGTCTGAACGGACAAGCACATGCTGGCCCGTGAGCAACGCTCGAAGCGGTGCAGCGAGCCGTACTGCCAGCAGCTCGAGGCAACTGATGTGCATGAGGCGCTGGGTTCCTGTCCAGGACCCGCGGCTGCATGCCCATTGCACATGGCACCCCAACCCGTGGTAGACGATCCGTGGAGACAACGAGATGCCTGGAAACTCGATGAATAGGGACGCCGGTCCGTAAGAAGCTGAGGTTCGACCACGGGAAGAAGTTTCGGCGGCATGCTGGAGTCACTGGAACTCGGAGCGAACCGCGATGCCATGCCCACCTCGGGACTCGATCGCGAAGCCACAGCTGAAGCGGTCTCATATGAAGCAAACCGAGCGGCGTTGCTGCGGCTGCGGCCCGCGGATGCCATATGCCCCAGGAGCCTCTGAAATAGTTTCAGTGGAACCGCACTCTTGCCCTCGAACTGTCGAAGACAAGTCAGCAGTGAGTGCGCGCGCTCGTTCGTGAGCTGCGCGGACATGGCGACCGAGTCTATCTCCATGCCGAGAAAAGAGATCCTCTGCACGGGGCAAAGTTTGCTCTTTTCCCGGTTGACCCGAAGGCCCAGACGGGCTAGGTGCCGGAGCACCAGGTCTCTGTGTTCGCAAACCTGAGCTCGAGAGTGTGCCAGTATCAGCCAGTCGTTGAGATAGTTCAGGATGCGAACCCCGTGCTCGCGAAGGGGAACAAGGGCTGCCTCGACGATCTTCGTGAAGACGAGGGGACAGAGCTAACCCGAATGGGAGAACCGTGTACTGATATGCCTGGCCCTCGAAAGCAAACCGAAGAAACGGTCTGTGTCGAGGCAAATGGAGACATGAAGTATGCGTCCTTCAGGTCGATCGCTGCAAACCAATCCTGAACCGAACGCATTCGAGAATGCGTTTGGCTGTGAGCATTTTGAACGTAGTCGATGGAGAGAACGGTTCAAAATGCGCAGTCCAGGATCGGTCGTAACCCACCGGTCTTTTTGGGGACAATGAAGTAGGGGCTGTAAAACCCGGACCTCATCTCGGCTGGAGGGACCGTCTCGATTGCACCCTTCGCCAGCAGGGTCGCAATCTCCGCCTCATGACCGGGGCATTGCCACCGACCATCGTGGAGCGAACTCCCCCGAAACGGGGAGGAGACCGGTGCGAACTAAAATCGCGTAGCCGAATCTGATCGTTCTGATGACCCAGCGGGACAGCCCGGGCAGCTCTAGCCAGGCTTCCAGGAAGTGAACCAGCGGGGTCATCCGAACCACAGACGTCCCCCCGGAGGGGCAGCGAGCGGTCGACCGGCATGCGCGCAGGAGTTACCCCGCCCGGATGCACCGTCGAAGCCCGCTCCCCGACAGAAGAGACCAGGGAAGGCAGAGCGTTCCCACGGGGGTCTGTTCTGCCGGGGGTCTGGCGATAGAGGGGGAAGGGAGGGGCGTACCCGGGGACGACACACGCTCCCTTCCGCACCCTCAGAGACAGAGAGGAATGAGTGGGCTGACGCACTGGACGTCGAGCGCACCCAATCCTGTCTGTGTGCTCAGTGATGATGTCAAGTCTTTCTTTAACAACTCAGGGTGCTGCCCCTGTGGGTGAGCAGCGGGGAGCTGAGAACAAAAGATTCTCCCCCGGCCCTCCACCGGGGGAAGGAGGGGGCCTGCTACTGCCTCCTGGGAAAAACTCAACTTCATCACTGAGCAGCCCGTCTCAGGAACGTCGCTTAGCCTGGCGTTTAGCGGGGCGTGCGGCCTGAGGGGCTGTGACGCCTGCCCTGCGGCTCCTCCACGCCGTGGCCTGGATGAAGGCTGCTGCTGGGGCCGGGCAGGAGGGAGGGGAGCCGCGGGGGGGGCGTCCTCGGCGGCGAGCAGCGGGAGGCATCTGTGCCGACGACTGGGTGGAGGCAGCAGCTGGTCGTCGGGGCAGAATATGTTTGATTGCCTCGTCTGCTTCTGGGCAGTGGAGAACTGCTGGGCAAAGTCCTCGACTGCACCGCGAAAAGGCCAACCTGGGAGAGTGGGGCGTCGAGCAGACGAGTCCGCTCAGCGCTCCGAGTGTCTGCCAGGTTGAGCCAGAGATGACGCTCCT
>NW_024121311.1:91036-114499 GCF_016745375.1 Pimephales promelas | reverse complement strand
AGAGAACCTTGAAGAGTCTCAGTAAGTCTTTGCCGGTCATTGTTCCCACCCACTGAGAGTACTCACCTAATTGGTTCAGCTGAGCAGTATTACTAATTGAATTGACAAGAGCCAAATACCCCCGCTATGTCTCCCCATATACTTCGAGGTTTACGATTTCGACTTCCAAGAGGATCCTTAGAGGTATAATATTTAATTTCTTTTTCCAACCAGCTCCTAATTTTTGTGAAATTTCCACAATAGGACTGATCATAAACAGTAAGAAGAGACATCAAGTTATAATTAATGCGTTGTCGCACCATATGAGCTTCGTTTATCAAGGTTTTGGTTTCCTTTGCTAACAATATACCATGAGCTGGTGCAATAGTTGTACTTGGGCATGTTTTAGCTTTGTTTGTCTTTCCCGCAGAAAGATAAAAACACCGTCCAATTTCCCCAGTTTCTAATTCAGTCTCACAATATTCATTCGCATCTTCCGAATGCCAAACTCGTATGTAATTTCCCTTGAATCTAGTTGTCCTGGAGGTAGCATCCCATAGAAACCCCTCGCATGGTAACACTATGGGATAGATACAGCCTAGGGCTAATGAATCCCATATTGTAAGCATGTGGGTACGATTCAAAATGAAATTAATTTCCACATCAGTAGATGTTATGAGGTTTAACCCCACAATTTCACATTGTTCTTTTGAACAAATTTCTCGTCTTTGAGCACTACCGGTATACCCCCCATCTTTCACCGGCCAAATTACTCTGCTTTTGTAACATTGGTGGTGAAAGTTACATCCACCGTAGATGCCCACTCGATATTTAGCAAGGTCTTTATCATTACGTGGCACCCAATCCCATAATCCCCATCTGGAAATAAAGGGTAGAGTAAAACGTTGGCCAGATTTCAGGGTTGCATTCCGAGTAATTTCTTGAACTCGAGGAGTCCATAAAGCTTGGCTTCCTTGGTAAATGCCAAGTAAAATTAAAAACAAGCATACCATTGTCGTTGTGTATCGAGAATAACTTGCGACCATCTCTAATCAATGTCAATGGAATTGATTCCTGAAATGGAAGCAGAAAAATAATTAATCATCACTCCTTTTTCCCAAAGTTAATGAGTGAACAGTGCTCAATCTCAGGTCCTAAGCCTTCATCATTTTGTTCATTCACTAAGCAAGGTTTAACTTGTGACCAATGATACCATCTATCTGTTCCTACACCCTTCCCTTTTAGGCAGACACTTGTATCTGTTGTTAAGAGTACCTCATATGGCCCCTCCCACCTAGGTTCTAAACCTTTCCTGGGAATACGTTTGACCATAACAAAACTGCCTAACTCAGGAATGTGTGGAATGTCAGTAGTGGTATGTTTTTCATCCCATTGCTGTTGAGCTTCTCGCACTTTCTTATTATTGTCTTTGATTGCTTTGTCCAGCATTGCAAGATAGCGTCGTAGCTTCTCTTGGAACAAAGTAGAGTCTCCTCCTGTTCCCGCAGGCGGCGGAGCATCAGGAGGCAGAACCATTGCTCTTCCAGTCATCAGTTCAAAAGGAGTCAGTCCCGTTACTCTGTTCGGGGTTGCTCTCAGATTCCACAAAATTGCGGGTAACAACTTATGCCATCCTTGGCCAGTTTGCAGAATGGCCTTGGTAAGAGCGGTTTTCAACGATCTGTTCATCCGTTCCACTAGGCCTGAACTTTGAGGTCTGTATGGGACGTGAAACTTCTGTTTAATCCCCATCAATTTCATTGCTTCCTTCATCAGTTTTCCAGTGAAGTGAGTTCCATTGTCAGAATCAAGTTCATATGGAAGACCCCAGCGAGGAAAGACTTGTTCAACCATCACTCGTGCGGCTGCTTCAGCAGTGCAGGTTTTTGTTGGGAATGCTTCCACCCATCTAGTAAATCTGTCCATGATTACTAGAATGTATTGGTACCCTCCACTGGGTGACAAAGGTCCTGTGAAATCGATTTGGAGATGTGTCCATGGACCTGTTGGTCTGGGTGCATGTGACATCCGCACCTTTACAGATTTTCCAACATTTGCTTTCAGACAGATCAAGCATCTTCTACAGTAATCATCAATGTCTCTCATCATTCGTGGCCACCACCACGTCTCGCTGATTTGAGCTTTCATTGCTTTTGCTCCAGCATGTACTTTTCCATGATACAGCTGCATTAGTTCCCTTCTTGTTCCGATAGGCATCACCACTTGTCCTGTTGGAATTCTCCAGATACCTTGATCATCCTCTTTCGCTCCCGCTTTTATCCATTGTTCTTTCTCTTCATCTGTCTCAGTTTGATATGACAGAAGGCGGAGCTCAGGATTATCTTTGGTGTTTTCCTGTACCAAGGTAACAGGAGTAAGAGGAAGTAGTGCTGCTTCTCTGGCCGCTGCATCTGCTGCCGTGTTTCCTTGACTTTCTTTGGACTTGTCAGATTGATGTGATTTTACTTTGATCACGGCTGCTTCTCTGGGTAGGTGACATGCTGCAATCAAACGACGAATTATGGAAGCATGTTGTATTTCGCTCCCATTGCTGGTGATAAGTCCACGTTTTTTCCACAGGGCAAGGTAGTCATGGACCACTCCAAAAGCATAACGACTATCTGTGTAGATGTTGACTCGTTGTCCTTCCGATAATTCGAAAGCTTCTGCAAGTGCTATGAGCTCAGCTACTTGTGCTGAAAAATGCCCAGAAAGAGCTCCTTTCTTCACGACATTTCCATCAGCTTCCACTACAGCCCATCCAGTATGTCGTTTTCCATCAACATAGTAACTGGATCCATCGACCCATAACTCCTTGTCTGGATTTTCAAGAGGTGTTGGACTAACAGGACCAAGACTTTCTTCTTCTACTTGTTTTTCACACTCATGTGGTGTTCCCTCGTGTGGTTCGATCATCATTGTTGCAGGGTTAAGGGATGTGTCTCTGATGATTTCCACTCTCAAATCCTTGTTCAACAAAGTTGCTTCCCATTTTGCTCTCCTTGCATCAGTAATGGTCTTGATGTTTGTGTTGTTCAGCAACGTCACTATACTGTGTGGAGTATGCAATATGATTGTTTGTGCTCCTATCAAATTTTCCACAGCATCCACTGCCCATGTGGCACCATCGAGAGCTTGTATACATCGTGGTTGACCAATCATTGTAACAGGAATCTTTGTGGAAAAGTATCCAACTGGTTTGTATCGATCACCTGGTTTTTGACACAGTACTGCTGAGTACGTCTCATCTCCCACCCTGGTCCACAAATGAAACGGCAATCGTCCATCAGGAAGTCCCAAGGCTGGGGCTGAAGTCAGTTTTTCTTTCATTGAAGTAAATGCTTCCTCAGCTTCCGGTGTCCAGTTTATCTGTTCCATTCCAGGCTTTCCTCCCTTGTACAAGTCAATGAGGGGGCTGGTGATGCTGGCAAAATCAGGAATATACTGACGACAATAGTTGAAAAGTCCCATCACTTTCCTCATTCCTGTAACTGTTAGAGGTTTTGGAAGTTGCCGTAATGCCTCCACACGCTCTGTTGTCAGTCTCCTTCCCTCGACAGATATTTCTTGGCCCAAGTAGATAACCTTGGTTTTGGCCAGCTGTGCTTTGTCGGGGTTGACTTTGAATCCTCCTTTCTTAAGGGCTTGTAGGACAATATTCAGAGCAAATATGTGGCTGTTTTCATCTGGGCTTGCAATTAACAAGTCATCCACGTATTGGAGGCAAACACTTCCTGAACTCTCGATTTCAGCTTTTTGCTCCGTTAAGAACTGATCCAAAGTTCTGTGAAATACCACAGGAGAAATATTAAGTCCTTGTGGGAGTCTGTTCCAGACATACTGTTTTGCACCCACTGTGAAGGCAAGTTTCTCTTGAGATTTTTCGTCAATAGGTATAGACCAGAAAGCAGACAGTACATCTAGTACTGTGAAAATTCTTGCATTTCCTGGAATATCATTCAGAATGGTGGCAGGATTGGCCACAATAGGATGCGGTTTTGGTGTTACACTGTTGAGTCTTGTGTAATCAATGGTTAATCTCCATGAGTTATCCGATTTCTTGACAGGCCAGACAGGACTATTAGTGGTTGATGAAGTTTGTCTGATAATCCCTTCAGCTTCCAAGTCTGCCACTATCTCTTCCACGGCTCGTCTTGCTTCAGGTCGGATAGGGTATTGTTTATGAGGGGCATGTGTCGGCCCTTCAATAACAACAGGGTCAATGTTGGCTTTGCCACAATCAAATTTGTGTTTAGCCCAAACTTCTGGATGTAAACTGCACAGAAGACCCCACACACCGTCTTTGGTCCAGTCTCTGATAATTGGTTTTGCTGCACCAACTGAACTCAAATTACATGTGCGATCTTCGTGTGGTATTATCCCAGCTGTTGTAGCGATTTGACGACTGTCAGTGAAGATGATCATGTTCAACAATGGAAGTATGTCCATGCCAATGAGGCTTCCTTGTGAATTCGGTCCCACCCAGAAAGATGTCCATACGACTTCATCTTCATGTATTTGTAGTGGAACTTGGATACTTTTATGAAATGTTGTGATACCTCCTCCAACTCCTTCAACTTCCATAGTTTCATCTGTTGTAGGTAGGTTCAGATCTGTTATTGAAATTGAGGCTCCTGTGTCAACCAGGATATCACATGGGTGGCCCCCTATTAATGCATTGATGAAAAGGCGATTGTCTCTTTTCTTACTAATACAGGGGGCCGCTGATTCCTATTGCGGACGTATAATCCCCTCTATGAGTTGACGGACTTGTGCGTCCGTCCATGTCTTCCCTTGAGAGGTTTCATCACGATTTTTCGCAGTGACTTGTTTAAATGATGGACCTTGACCTTCTGCTCCACCACCTTTAGCCCAGCAGTCTTTTCTTGAGTGGCCACGCTTTCCACAATTGCCGCAAACAACAATCTTATTCTTTGTATCCATGTTGTATTGAGCTGTCGCCACTCCTTTTCGATTTTTCTTGTTTCCTTCTTCCTTGTTTGATCTCATCGCCATCTCTAGACGGCCAGCCCATTGCATAATTTGGTCATATGTTTCGCCTGGATTGACTCCAAGTGATAACGCTTGTTGGTATTTAGAGCTAAAGCCATCCACAAGTGTGTCAGTGAATTGTACATCATCTCTGTCAGGTTGTTTCTTAGCGCAGAGAGCCCATCTCTCATAAGTGTTCCACTTACGCAGAGCATATTCGTCTGGAGATTCATCATCCTTTTGCTTAATCAATGTCACTGAAGTGAATGGAATTTTACCGCTTCCCAAGATTTCTTGGATTTCCTTTCGGAATACATCTAATGTTTGCCAAAGACCCAGGGGTCGTCCTTGGCCATCAACCCACAAGTCTACCCATTGGGCTGTTGTTATCGACGCTGGCAGGCGTTCCCATCGGTCTCTTGGGATTTTAGCTTTCACAATGGTGTGAATGTCTTTTAGTGTCATTTGATGTGCTTCAACCAGGGAGTCTAATTCTCGCCAAAACTCTGTGTTTGGATCTTGTCTCTTCAGAGGAGGCAAGGCTGAGAGAATGGCTTGTCGTTCTCCCGGAGTAAATGGTCTTTCTTCGGTCATCATCTCAGGTTGCGACTCTTCCCTTTTAATCACAGGTGAAGAAAATTCAGGACCGATTTTGTCAATTGTAATCACGTCATCATCTCTTGTCTCATCACCCCAGTCAGATCCATAATTATGAGCTGGTGTACATCTCATCATGTCTCTGCTTGGCTGGGCTGATTTAGATCTTGTTATTATTGGAGCTGCTTGTGCAGATGCAATATACATTTTGTCAACTGGACCTCCGTTTGATCTTGAAGCTTGAGGCTGCGTCAGAGGTTTAGATGAACTTGTATATTGTTCAGGCAAAGGTGGATAAATTGGTTTGTAAGGTGGAGGCGTTACTGTTGTCGCGGATTTCACTGGTGCTTGTGAATATTTCCTTTCAGCTTCAGTTATTATATTTGTCCAATCTGGATCAAATAAATCATCACTGGTTGTGTTTTCCTTCTCTGGACATGTGATGGACATTATTTTGTTTAATTTGTGGTATGCTTCAAGCTGAGGCTTCATAACTTCAACAAGCGGTACCGGACCTCCATTCAAATCACAACAAATTCCACCTTGTTTCACAATCCAATTAGCTGCTAAAATTGGAAATGCTTTTGATTTTATCTTGTCTTTTTGGGACTCGAACCAGCTTAACTGCTCATTCATAGATGCATTAATGTCCAGTCCTTTTTTCAAAAGTTTAGTTAGTTTCTTGCTCTTCTTCTTTTCAAGATACCATTCAGCTATTGTGCTGCGGGTACAGACACTTGCTGCCATCTTCAAGTGTTAAAAGTCTGTGCAACTCAGAACAGTCTGTTAACTCAGAACAGCAGGGATGTATGTGTGCCTATATGTGTGTGTGTGTGTGTGTGTGTGTGTGTGTTATATGGGGGGGGCTATGTATGTGCATCTATGTTCAGAAACTGCAGCCTATGTGATGCGTCTGTGTGTGTGCTCAGAGCTGCAGGCTGTCTGTGTATGTATGTGTGTGTGTGTGTGTGTGTGTGTGTGTGCTCAGAGCTGCAGCCTATGTGTGTGTGGAAGTATGTGTATATGGGGCTCCCTGCTTCTCTCCCTTTCCAACTGGATGTGTGTGTGTGTGAAGGTACAGGGCAATTCTGAAGGGAGGGGCTGCTTCACTCTCTTTCTCTGTCCCTCACTCACAGAACAAAAGAAAAATTTAAAGAAAAGTTAACTCTAATGCTTTTCAGTATTTTAGTTTTCTTTTTTAAAACTCAAAACGGTTTCTTTTTTTTTTTTCCTCTTTCCAAATATTTTGGATTTTATCTCAGATTAATTTCTTTGGTATTTTTTTTTTCCCTTAAAGTTAACTCGGATCAGTCTCCTCAAATATTTGAACAGCTTTACGGTCAGGTTCAGAATGCCCACGATCCTAGCTAGTTACAAGGGCGCCTTTTATACTTGTATAACTCTAGCGTGTTACAATGTTTTAGGGATTACTCTGCCATCATTTTTAAAACAGTCCCGCCACATTTAACCGCTTTGGTCAATCAAGTACCACTCGTGTTAAACTTTCCTCGTCTCCTTCTGAGAACGAATCTTCGGTGTGTTGGATGTTTTAGGGATTACTCTGCCTTCTTTAAACAGTCCCGCCACTATCCAACCACGTCGCAGTTATAACCAAGCAAATTTTACTAGCTTAACCGTTTTACAGCTAATTCCAAATTTCTGACTAGATGGTCTTTTTTCTAAAAAAGATCCATCTCTATCCCAGCATTTCAAATATTGTTTGAGGTTTACTTTTCAGAGAACCTTAAATAAGCCTAATTCAATTTGATTATTTAATCTGATTAATTTTATATAATTTTTCCTTATGTCCCATATTCATTGGCAAAACAACTGGTACTTAAAATAACACAGTTCTTTTCAGCATTTCAGTCACTGTCTCTAATCATCAGGCAGACTTAAAACTTTTTAGAAAGGAAAAAAAGTCTTACCTGAAATGATTGAGACGAATGCCTGGGTATGCGATCCTGTTCGTGACGCCAAAAATGTAGATTTAAAATCTTCGTTTCCCCTTGTTATTCAATTTAATGAAAAGACACCAGTCATTCTGCCAATATATGTTATTTATTTTACCAATTTATATAAGACATAAGGGAGAGAGAGTGGACCATGGACCAGCAAAGATCGTCCTTCTGCTTCTCTGTATTTTCTCCCCTCTCTCTCAAACAAAGAACTTACACAGTACATATAGCTGTTCCAGAAACATCTGCTCTTAATCAATCATTGAAATGTATATTCTGCTCCACGGAAAGAAACATAATACACTCAACTTCCCCCCAAGGTCTCCCAAACTCTAAAAGTCTTCCACATACAGAATTCAGAAAAGTTTGATTCATAAAAATGTAGATTATAAATGATTATGAATATATATGAAAAGTATAAAAAATGTATATGAAAAGTGTAAATCACATGCATAATACTAATGATTATTATTATTAATAAAAACAATAAAAAAACTAAAAACAACATTAAATGATGAGATTGTGAATCTTCAATGTAAACATACGGTAGATGTAGACCTGTGAATGGATTCTTGATATCTTTTAAACTGTTGCCGTGGCAAAGCTTCAAACTTTGAAATTATTTTAGGATGCTTTTGAGACTCTTAGCATGCTTGAAATTGCATGAAACTCAACAGACACATCACATTTATTAGCCAGTAGACATGTGCAAAGTTTCAGAAACGGCCATGGTGCAGGGACTAAATAGCGCCACCTTTTGACAAAAGTGGGGTTGTTATTTTTATCTACAGTTACAAAAATCGTTATATACATTGTACTCCTCAAGCCAGACAACTTTCTAATTCATAGTCATTAGCTCAGACCAAGAGGAAGTCAGATATTTTGGATTGAATATGGTGAGACTCTCTCTGAGCCTACGTCCGTGTATGGCAAGCCCCTTTAACATTTAAAAGCTAAGTTTGCCTATCCGGAAATTAACATTGTAGATATCAACAATGTCTTTCTGTCTAGTCGTAATTACATTTTGGATAGTTTGTATTAGGGATGCACCGATACCGATACCGGTATCTGGTATCGGCCTCGATACCACATTTTCTAAAGTACTCGTACTCGTTAAAAGTCCCCCGATACCGGGGACCGATACCATGTTCTGAGAAATGGGTTAATCACAGGCGCCGAGTGCCCACCCCCAGGCTCCGGCTGCAGCTCAGAGCGGGGAGATGGGGAGACATGTCAGCCGTGTGGAACAGTGATGCGCGGGTCAATGTATAAACAACCCGCACACTACCAACGTTTTCAACTACCCGCCCGCTACTCGGACCGCAAAAAAAGTAAGAAAATATTGTACCCGACCCTCTTCCTGACCGTATTTTTTAAAAGTAGTACATGCTCGTAGCGTCATTGGGCCATAAACGTGTAACAACACAGCATCGCAAGAAGACGTAGCCTACATATAACAACGGCAGCACTTTGGTCATCATCTTTCATTATTTCAGTAAATGTCTCCCACACTTACTCTTTCTATTTGTGTATTTGCGGAGCTTCCACTCCCCAGTCTTCACCTTTTCTCTTGCCGCCTCCATCTCTCTGCAGACTAGTGATCATAGACATGGCCGGTTCGTGAACGAATCGGTTCTTTTTAATGAACCGGTCGAACCAGTACGCTAAATCGAACTGAATCATTCGCATCAGTTCACGTCTTGCGTCAGTGCTGATCCACAAGTGAAGTTACTACAGTTACTCACTTTCAGACATGCCTGACAGTCCCTCCGAGTTGAAATAAACCAATATCCCGAATTATATTTTACTCCAGTAACTCTAAACAGTTCACTGAACTGAGACATGTTGTTGATACTGCTGATACTGCGCATCCGCGTATAGTAACGAACGCAGAGGTACAGCGGTTCTCGGATCACACCAGTACAGAACTGAGAACTGTTTACTTTAGACTGAGCTTGTGTGTCATCTTCGTGCAAGTTATTCAGCCAATAAATAAATTCGGCCTATATATTTCATAGAAAATTCTATCTAGTACTATATAAATACAAAGGTTTAATTGGCATTTTTTTCCAAACGACCTGACCGACCGCGACCCGAATATCATTAAAAATATTTTTGGATGACCCGTAACTGCGGGTAACCGCTCATTTTGGATCAACCCGTGCATCACTGGTGTGGAACAATTTCAAAGTGAATGGCTTTGGATTAGGAGAATAAGTTTACTTGTAGTCGCCAAGTTACTTATAGTCAGTTGAATGTCTGTTGGGGGACCAAATAAATAAAGTGTTATCAGATATTAAGCTGATCGTACTAATACTCTAGTCTACTAATACTCTAATGACAGTTAGTTGACATGTAATTGAAAAGTTAGTTAGTAAAGTGGACTATCGAAATAAAGTGTTACCCAAGTAATTTAATCAAGGACCTAAAAACCCGTATATAAAAATATTTAAATCATGTTTTTTTTGTTTTTTTATTAAGTACTCAGTATCGGTATCGGCGAGTACTGAAATGCAAGTACTCGTACTCGTTTTCCAAAAAAGTGGTATCGGTGCATCCCTAGTTTGTATTATCATTTAAGATATCTGTAACATAATTGTGACTAGTCAAAATGACAGACTATGGCAAGCCGTTTTAACATTTAATCATGAAAGGGCCAAAGCCTTCGGCACCGCCACCCCGGTGCCTTTAGGTAACTAAAGGAGCCGGGGTTGCGGTGCCACCGGCTTGGGCCCGCCATCGCTGCTCGCAGCTATATTTTCCCTTTGTTCTTTTAACTTTACTGAAAGAACGCTTTATTCGTTCTATATATTCGCTATATAGACTTTTCTTATGTTATGAAGATACTAGACAAAACCACATTTTGGCATAATTGTGTGTGCTATTGTTCGTTCAAGCTCGAAAGAGAACTGTTTATTCTGGGCTGGCACACGGTCAGTGCATGCGCATTATGCGAGTATCATCTATTCTAATCTAGGGCACTCACAGGCAGCTTTTCACTTCTTGTCGTGCAAAATGCGAAAAGGCATTTGAACCAATAAGAGGGGGATCTTGTAACACTAGTCAAAGGATGACAAAAAAGAAGAGATGCTGCGCTAATAGCCCTACTTTGTTTATTTCATATAAAATCGCGGCATTTTGCGTTATATAATTGCATAGGTTTGAGATCGCTATTACGACTGCGATATAATTAATCGTGCAGCACTAATGCTTAGTGTATTCTAAAGGGCAATAAACTCCACTCCAGCAAGATAGTCATTTTATGCAAATCATAGACCTTTATGCCTTATCTACAAATAAAGTATAATATTGGGAACATTGATCTTGAAGAGAGTGTCGTCGTGTTACTGTCGCAACCGAACGCAACGCGCTGTGTGAATGCTGATGCATGGAGAATGACTGAGGCGAGATGACTTTCCGTTAACTTTAACTTAGAGACTAAAATATTAATTTTACCACACATTAAGCTATTAAATGACTTTAGAAGTCTTGGAATATAGTGTGAAAACTTGATTGTGCTTTACAGTTTTTTATGCCTTTAGTGGGGCTTAACAAAATAACACAATATGCAGAATGTCGGACGTCACTTATAGGCTAAACTGTTTTTATAGATAAAACTATTTACATTCGGCAGTCATGAAAACAAATCTCAGATAACGGTTGACTAGGTAACAATGTGTAATTTTGCGCCGGAGTTCTCCTTTAACTTACATTAGCTAGCTAACTACGAACGAGCTAACCAGATAACATTAACAAATTGACAAGCACTTACTGGGCAGAATATGGCTCTTCAAATGACGGACGAAATTGGAGGTTGACTGTCCGCGATCTTAACGTTGCATGTCTTGCAAAGCGCTGTTCTTTTGCCATCTTGTTGTAAGAAATTCTTGAATCCAAAAGCGACGACGACCCTCGTTATCCCTCCGGCTGACATGTTGATGTGATCTGATGTAAGTGGGCGTGGTGTGCGCGTAAGGTATGAGAGGGCATGACTGATGATCTCGTGATCCAGTCATGACAGCGCTATTCTCAGCCTGCGCTCCAGCTGGATCAACTTTATTTTTTTTACATAATTTATATATTTTATATTCAAACTGAAAACATGATGTGATTAACACTCAAGTCATATTATTACATGCAAGTGTGTTTGATTTATGGACCAAATTTTCAGATCAAGTTTATGGACCAAGTTAATTTAATTAATAAACTAATTATATAAAACTATTAATGCACTACAATTAAACTGGTTATATGCCTTTACTTATAAAAAATAAAAAAACTTATTTAAAAAATACCAGGCTTAAGGCATTTATTTTTTATGCAGGCCATACACACAGGAGTGAAATGGTTAAGACCCCTCCCCCTACAAACACACACACATACACAGACAGGCAAAGACAGAGATGTAGGCTCAGATTAAGCAAGACCACATTCAAACAAACATATCTGACTTTCTGTGGGTCCTAGCTAATGAGTGTCAATTAGAAAGTTGTCCGGCTCGAGGAGTACAATATACATACCGATTTTTGTAACTGTAGATAAAACTAACAACCCCACTTTTGTCAAAAGGTGGCGCTACTGAGCCCTCACCACGCCCGTTTCTGAAACTTTGCACGTGTCTACTGGCTAATAAATGTGATGTGTCTGTCGAGTTTCATGCATTTTGAAGCATGCTAAGGGTCTCAAAAGCATCCTAAAAGCATCCTAAAAGAAGGGTAAAGTTTGATGCGTCGCCACGGCAACAGTTTCAAAGATATCAAGAATCCATTCACAGGTCTACATCTGCCGTATGTTTACATTATACATATGAAGTTTGAAGCAAATCGGGTAAAAATAAAAGGGTGATATCAAAGCATTTTGAAAGTGACACACTTCCTGCTGCCAGTTGGTGGCGCTATAACTTTGACTCACAATAGTCACATCCATGTGATCGTCCTCTTACAGCGAACATACTGCTGAAGTTTCATCAAGATCAGTTAATGTATGCTGAAGTTATAACAAACTTCCTGTTTCACGTTTCTCGCCATGATTTCGTTTCCTCGCCACGGCCAAACCGTTCGAGATATCAAAAATCCCCACACACTTTCATCCTCAATGTCTTGACTTCACGCTGACCGAGTATCGTCGAATTTGGATCAAAGCTCTAGGAGGAGTATTTCAAATTCCATTGCGAGCGTTTTACAAACAAACCTCAATAGCCGACTTCCTGTTGGGCTGGGGTAAAAAGTAAAAGCGCGAGGTATAGATGAAACGATGAGATCAACATGTGTACCGAGTTTCATATTATTACATGCAAGCGTGTTTGAGTTATGGACCAAGTGTTCGGACCCCATTCCAGGGGGCGCTGACGAGCCCCCTGCCACGCCCGGGTACCATCTTCAGCCCGGCTCTGATGGCCGCGGGTTCTGACCCGTGTGCAAAGTTTCAAGAGTTTTCGAGCATGTTAAGGGCCCCAAAGTGCCCGAATAGTCGTAAAAAAATAATAATAATAATATAGCTGCGAGCAGCGATGGCGGGCCCAAGCCGGAGGCACCGCAACCCCGGTTCCTTTAGTTACCTAAAGGCACCCGGGTGGCGGTGCCGAAGGCTTTGGCCCTTTCATGATTAAATGTTAAAGCGGCTTGCCATACTCTGTCATTTCGACTAGTCACAATTATGTTACAGATATCTTAAATGATAATACAAACTATCCAAAGTGTAACGACTAGACAGAAAGACGTTGTTGATATCTACAATGTTAATTCCGGACAGGCAAACTTAGCTTTTAAATGTTAAAAGGGCTTGCCATACAGGGACGTAGGCTCAGAGAGAGGCTCACCATATTCAGACCAAAATATCTGACTTCCTCTTGGTCCGAGCTAATGACTATGTATTAGAAAGTTGTACGGCTTGAGGAGTACAATGTATATACCGATTTTTGTAACTGTAGATAAAACTAACAACCAATGTAGTAGCACTTCTCTTTTTTTGATTGGCTGATGCGTAGCAGGGTCGACTGCTGAACTCCAGGCGAGACGCGCTTGATTCTCACGTGAGAGCGGCGCGGCCAGAGAAATTGCGTATATTAAATATATTATTAATAGTTTTTCCGCATGAGAAATACAATGTGTGACGGGAGTGTGAGACAAAAGACTGAAACGAGTGACTGTCATGCTCAATGCGTGACACACTATAAAAAAATATTTCACACTGACTCCACATTTAGGGGGCCACAAGGGGGTCCAAGCTTGTTGTCGCAGGGGCACTGGCCCCCCCAGGCCCCCGCCTAGAACCGCCATTGCTCACACACACACACACACACACACACTTTCTCTCTCTCTCAAGAAGCAAAAACATGACTGCTAAAGGTTGTATCAGCGATGGCGGGGTAACATCACTTAACATCACGAGTGCTATTCCCTTAGGCCACGCCCCCTTGTCTCCCCAAAGTATTATAAGCAATCATGCGCATCCCGTGTGCAGAATGATGCACTTGAAGCAACACCAAGTCACAGCACGCAACGCTTCACATTGAAAAGAACATAGCGAAGGGATGGTATCTATAATCTATGCTTAGTAGGGCTGCACGATTTGGGAAAATGTCATATTGCCATTATTGAGCCAATATTGCAATTGCGATTTGCGACTCCGATATAATAAAATGGTTTCATGAGTCCAACTTGCTTGGTTCTAAAGTAAAATGCACACACAGATTAATGTTTATTTCTCAACTCAAACTAAAAACAACAACAACAATAAATGATTGATAACACCTATAATGATCAATAAACCATCAACCAAACCAACATTACAGTGATTCCATCAATTGAAAGCCATCAACTTTTTAAAAATTATTACGCTTAAAAAAAATATATAACAGCTTTTAAATTAAGTGAACTTCAAACAATCCCCACATAAACCCATAATAAAAAACATATTTACCTGTGCCCTTCCTGTCTTAACAGGTACAGAAATTGAATAAAGTTATCAAACAGTCTGCGCTGCCTGAATCATAAATTATATATATAATAATCCTTATTAAAGCTACAAAAGTTCTTTACTCAAGATCAGTGAGTAATTTTCTAATTTCCCTTTGTTCTTTTAACTTTACTGAAAGAACGCTTTATTCGCTGCTGGCCCTTTAAGAGCACCCGTTGCCGAGACGCGGATCTCACACGCGCCTCATAGCACAACTCTTTTCATCCATAGACTTTTCTTATGTTATGAAGATACTAGACAAAATCACATTTTGGCATAATTGTGTGTGCTATTGTTCGTTCAAGCTCGAAAGAGAACTGTTTATTCTGGGCTGGCACACGGTCAGTGCATGCGCATTATGCGAGTCTCATCTATTCTAATCTAGGGCACTCACAGGCAGCTTTTCACTTCTTGTCGTGCAAAATGCGAAAAGGCATTTGAACCAATAAGAGGGGGATCTTGTAACACTAGTCAAAGGATGACAAAAAAGAAGAGATGCTGCGCTAATAGCCCTACTTTGTTTATTTCATATAAAATCGCGGCATTTTGCGTTATATAATTGCATAGGTTTGAGATCGCTATTACGACTGCGATATAATTAATCGTGCAGCACTAATGCTTAGTGTATTCTAAAGGGCAATAAACTCCACTCCAGCAAGATAGTCATTTTATGCAAATCATAGACCTTTATGCCTTATCTACAAATAAAGTATAATATTGGGAACATTGATCTTGAAGAGAGTGTCGTCGTGTTACTGTCGCAACCGAACGCGACGCGCTAATGCTGATGCATGGAGAATGACTGAGGCGAGATGACTTTCCGTTAACTTTAACTTAGAGACTAAAATATTAATTTTACCACACATTAAGCTATTGAATGACTTTAGAAGTCTTGGAATATAGTGTGAAAACTTGATTGTGCTTTACAGTTTTTTATGCCTTTAGTGGGGCTTAACAAAATAACACAATATGCAGAATGTCGGACGTCACTTATAGGCTAAACTGTTTTTATAGATAAAACTATTTACATTCGGCAGTCATGAAAACAAATCTCAGATAACGGTTGACTAGGTAACAATGTGTAATTTTGCGCCGGAGTTCTCCTTTAACTTACATTAGCTAGCTAACTACGAACGAGCTAACCAGATAACATTAACAAATTGACAAGCACTTACTGGGCACAGTGGGCAGAATGGCTCTTCAAATGACGGACGAAATTGGAGGTTGTCATCTGACTGTCCGCGATCTTAACGTTGCATGTCTTGCAAAGCGCTGTTCTTTTGCCATCTTGTTGTAAGAAATTCTTGAATCCAAAAGCGACGACGACCCTCGTTATCCCTCCGGCTGACATGTTGATGTGATCTGATGTAAGTGGGCGTGGTGTGCGCGTAAGGTATGAGAGGGCATGACTGATGATCTCGTGATCCAGTCATGACAGCGCTATTCTCAGCCTGCGCTCCAGCTGGATCAACTTTATTTTTTTTACATAATTTATATATTTTATATTCAAACTGAAAACATGATGTGATTAACACTCAAGTCATATTATTACATGCAAGTGTGTTTGATTTATGGACCAAATTTTCAGATCAAGTTTATGGACCAAGTTAATTTAATTAATAAACTAATTATATAAAACTATTAATGCACTACAATTAAACTGGTTATATGCCTTTACTTATAAAAAATAAAAAACTTATTTAAAAAAATACCAGGCTTAAGGCATTTATTTTTTATGCAGGCCATACACACAGGAGTGAAATGGTTAAGACCCCTCCCCCTACAAACACACACACATACACAGACAGGCAAAGACAGAGATGTAGGCTCAGATTAAGCAAGACCACATTCAAACAAACATATCTGACTTTCTGTGGGTCCTAGCTAATGAGTGTCAATTAGAAAGTTGTCCGGCTCGAGGAGTACAATATACATACCGATTTTTGTAACTGTAGATAAAACTAACAACCCCACTTTTGTCAAAAGGTGGCGCTACTGAGCCCTCACCACGCCCGTTTCTGAAACTTTGCACGTGTCTACTGGCTAATAAATGTGATGTGTCTGTCGAGTTTCATGCATTTTGAAGCATGCTAAGGGTCTCAAAAGCATCCTAAAAGCATCCTAAAAGAAGGGTAAAGTTTGATGCGTCGCCACGGCAACAGTTTCAAAGATATCAAGAATCCATTCACAGGTCTACATCTGCCGTATGTTTACATTATACATATGAAGTTTGAAGCAAATCGGGTAAAAATAAAAGGGTGATATCAAAGCATTTTGAAAGTGACACACTTCCTGCTGCCAGTTGGTGGCGCTATAACTTTGACTCACAATAGTCACATCCATGTGATCGTCCTCTTACAGCGAACACACTGCTGAAGTTTCATCAAGATCAGTTAATGTATGCTGAAGTTATAACAAACTTCCTGTTTCACGTTTCTCGCCATGATTTCGTTTCCTCGCCACGGCCAAACCGTTCGAGATATCAAAAATCCCCACACAAGCTTTCATCCTCAATGTCTTGACTTCATGCTGACCGAGTATCGTCGAATTTGGATCAAAGCTCTAGGAGGAGTATTTCAAATAACATTGCGAGCGTTTTACAAACAAACCTCAATAGCCGACTTCCTGTTGGGCTGGGGTAAAAAGTAAAAGCGCGAGGTATAGATGAAACGATGAGATCAACATGCGTACCGAGTTTCATATTATTACATGCAAGCGTGTTTGAGTTATGGACCAAGTGTTCGGACCCCATTCCAGGGGGCGCTGACGAGCCCCCCTGCCACGCCCGGGTACCATCTTCAGCCCGGCTCTGATGGCCGCGGGTTCTGACCCGTGTGCAAAGTTTCAAGAGTTTTCGAGCATGTTAAGGGCCCCAAAAGTGCCCGAATAGTCGTAAGAAAAATAATAATAATAATAATATATATAGCTGCGAGCAGCGGCAGCGATTGCGGGCCCAAGCCGGTGGCACCGCAACCCCGATGCCTTTAGTTACCCAAAGGCACCGGGATGGTGGTACCGCCGGCTTTGGCCCTTTATCGCTGCTCACAGCTATATTTATATTTAATATAAAGCCGGTGGCACCGCCACCTTGGTGCCTTTAGGGTTATTCTGTACGACGTGTAAAAACGTAACCCCCGCTTTGACTATCAAAAAGAAGTGTATTGTAGAGCTTGCATCAATGCGGACTCGATGCGCTGTGCGCTGTAACTCCATGTGGCTTTAAGCGCATCATTCTCCACTCGGGATGCGCATAAGCGTTTTGTGCCACACTGTACTGAGCCTTTCATATCATAATGCAGTGACGCAATGACAGATTATTAATTGCCTTTCTTGTTCTGTTCCATCTATTATATGTTGATAATAGATAGGACAGAGCACTAAAAACCTCAAACAAAGCACTAAAAACTTAAGCTGTTTGCTGTGTAGTCTGAGAATGAGCTGTTTGATTTGCACCCTCTTCCTCTTCACTGTCCTCCATAAAAACCAGCTATCCAGGTCCATGTTGTTCTAGAAAGTTTGTATGTTGCTGCCTCAATTAACATCTCTGCTATACATTTAAAACATGGCTATATCTAAAATAATTTATCTTTTTGATTTTTGTTATCTTGTTTTTCATGAATATTTTACAACAATACAAAGAGCAATGTGTATTTTCCATTAATATAGTTTGTAATGGCTTTTTTTGTCATAGATTATAATCATATATTTTTTGGATTTGTTATTTATCTTTATAATGAAGTTGTCTGTATTAAGTAGATTGTGTTTAACACACACAAGAGTGATTTATTAGTTCAACACATAGTTATAGAAATTCTACTTTATCTAAAAAACCCTGCACTTTATAACACTACACACACACACACACACACACACACCAACACACACACATAAATACATGTAAATAAAATCCAAAAAAAAAAAAAAAACATCAAATGTGTTTTTAGTCAGAGTATTATTTTATACAGAAACAAATATTTGTAATTCAGATAAGAATGAAGTTAGTGTTTTAAAATCTTAAGGAAAACAAATATATTGAAATATAGCACATGAATTTTAAATTCATTCAACTTCAATTACAAATACAATCTTACTTTTATTTAAAGCAAACTATACATTTAAAAGATGGGGGTTATATGCCTATTTTGTCATTTAAAAATATTGTTATGCAAAATTGTTATGCAAAAAGACAAGGACTTAGAGACAAGGACTTGTAGGAAAAATCGCAGCCAGCCACACACACACACACATAAACACAGACAACAGCCCTCCCCCCCCCACACAGACACACCACCCCCCCCCCCACACACACACACAGAAGAGAGAGAGAGAGAGAGAGAGAGAGAGAGAGAGATCGCAGGGGAAATAAATCCATTCAAACTACAATATCTGACTTTCTGTTGCTCAGAGCGAATGACTTTAAATTGGAAAGTTGATCGGCTTGACGAGAACAATATACGTGGTAAGTTTTGTAACTGTAGGTAAATTGAGCAAAGTTATAACACACTTTATGTGTCCTTTTTTAGTCATAAAATTCATTTCCTCGCCACGGCCAGACCGTTCGAGATATCAAAAATCCGTCCGGAATTGAGCATCCTCAATGTCTTGACTTCATGCACACCGAGTTTGGTTGTGATTGGTAAACACATGCATTGTGATTTGATGTATTTCTCCTAGGACAATTATTCAAACAACCCATAATTCATAATTCATAAATAACTTCCATTTGAACTGTCATAAAACTTAGAGCACGAAAGTTGTTTGGCCTGATGTGATCTTTAATTGTACCGAGTTTCATATTAATTCATGCAAGTGTGTTTGATTTATGGACAAATTTTCGAATCCCAGTCCAGGGGGCGCTGTCGAGCCGCCCTGCCACGCCCGGTTACCAGCTTCAGCCCGGCCCTGATGGCCATGGGTTCTGACCCGTGTGCAAAGTTTCAAGAGTTTTAGAGGATGTTAAGGCCCCGAAAATGCCAGAGAAGTTGCACACAGCAAATAAAGGGTTAAAATTAACCTGACAGGCGCCCCTCCTCTCACTCACACAGAGGACACTGAGAGACTGGCAAAATTCTGAGATTTTCTCTACATTCAAACAAACATATCTGACTTTCTGTGGGTCCTAGCTAATGAGTGTCAATTAGAAAGTTGTCCGGCTCGAGGAGTACAATATACATACTGATTTTTGTAACTGTAGATAAAACTAACAACCCCACTTTTGTCAAAAGGTGGCGCTACTGAGCCCTCACCACGCCGTTTCTGAAACGTTGCACATGTCTACTGGCTAATAAATGTGATGTGTCTGTCGAGTTTCATGCAATTTGAAGCATGCTAAGAGTCTCAAAAGCATCCTAAAAGAATGGTAAAGTTTGATGCGTTGCCACGGCAACAGTTTCAAAGATATCAAGAATCCATTTACAGGTCTTCATCTGCCATGTATTTGCATTATACAGATGAAGTTTGAAGCAAATCGAGTTAAAATTAGAGGGTGATTTCAAAGCATTTTGAAAGTGACACACTTCCTGCTGCCAGTTGGTGGCGCTATAACTTTGACTCACAATAGTCACATCCATGTGATCGTCCTCTTACAGCGAACACACTGCTGAAGTTTCATCAAGATCGGTTGATGTATGCTGAAGTTATGATACACTTCCTGTTTCACGTTTCTCGCCATAATTTTGTTTCCTCGCCACGGCCAAACCGTTCGAGATATCAAAAATCCCCTCGCAAACTTTCATCCTCAATGTCTTGACTTCACGCTGACCGAGTTTCGTCGAATTTGGATCAAAGCTCTAGGAGGAGTATTAAAAATTCCATTGCGAGTGTTTTACGAACAACCTAAATAGCCGACTTCCTGTTGGGCTGGGGTAAAAAGTAAAAGCGCGAGGTATAGATGAAACGATGAGATCAACATGTGTACCGAGTTTCATATTATTACATGCAAGCGTGTTTGATTTATGGACCAAGTGTTCGGACCCCGTTCCAGGGGGCGCTGTCTAGCCCCCCTGCCACGCCCGGGTACCATCTTCAGCCGGCCTGATGGCCGCGGGTTCTGACCCGTGTGCAAAGTTTCAAGAGTTTTTGAGCATGTTAAGGGCCCCAAAAGTGCCCGAATAGTCGTAAAATAAATAATAATAAATAATAATAAAATAAATAATAATCCTAAGGAAAACAATAGGGCCTTCGCCCTTTCAGGGCTTGGGCCCTAAAATATAGCTGCGAGCAGCGATGGCGGGCCAAGCCGGTGGCACCGCAACCCCGGCTCCTTTAGTTACCTAAAGGCACCGGGGTGGCGGTGCCGAAGGCTTTGGCCCTTTCATGATTAAATGTTAAAACGGCTTGCCATAGTCTGTCATTTTGACTAGTCACAATTATGTTACAGATATCTTAAATGATAATACAAACTATCCAAAATGTAATTACGACTAGACAGAAAGACATTGTTGATATCTACAATGTTAATTTCCGGATAGGCAAACTTAGCTTTTAAATGTTAAAAGGGCTTGCCATACACGGACGTAGGCTCAGAGAGAGTCTCACCATATTCAAACCAAAATATCTGACTTCCTCTTGGTCTGAGCTAATGACTATGAATTAGAAAGTTGTCTGGCTTGAGGAGTACAATGTATATAACGATTTTTGTAACTGTAGATAAAAATAACAACCCACTTTTGTCAGAAGGTGGCGCTATTTAGTCCCTCACCATGCCCGTTTCTGAAACTTTGCACATGTCTACTGGCTAATAAATGTGATGTGTCTGTTGAGTTTCATGCAATTTCAAGCATGCTAAGAGTCTCAAAAGCATCCTAAATAATTTCAAAGTTTGAAGCTTTGCCACGGCAACAGTTTAAAAGATATCAAGAATCCATTCACAGGTCTACATCTACCGTATGTTTACATTATACAGATGAAGTTTTTCATCTGTTTTTCATCATTATACAGATGAAGTTTTTCATCTGTTTACATATATACAGATGAAGTTTTTCATTCATATTATTACATGCAAGCGTGTTTGATTTTATGGACCAAGTTTTCGGACCCCGTTCCAGGGGGCGCTGTCTGCTCCCCTGCCACGCCTAGGTACCATCTTCAGCCCGGGCCTGATGTTGGGATATGACCTGTGTGCAAAGTTTCAAGAGTTTTCAAACCCGTTAAGGGCCTCAAAAGCCATTAAGAGTCTCAAATCATCAAAAAAAAAGAATTTAAAGTTTGATGCGTTGCCACGGCAACAGTATCAAAGATATCAAGAATCCATTCACAGGTCTTCATCTGCCATGTATTTACATTATACAGATGAAGTTTGAAGCAAATCGGGTAAAAATAAGAGGTTGATTTCAAAGCATTTTGAAAGTGACACACTTCCTGCTGCCAGTTGGTGGCGCTATAACTTTGACTCGAAATAGTCACATCCATGTGATCGTCCTCTTACAGCGAACACACTGATGAAGTTTCATCAAGATATGTTAATGTATGCTGAAGTTATAACACACTTCCTGTTTCACGTTTCTCGCCATAAATTTCGTTTCCTCGCCACGGCCAAACCGTTTGAGATATCAAAAATCCCCTCACAAACTTTCATCCTCAATGTCTTGACTTCTTGCACACCGAGTTTGGTTGTGATTGGTAAACACATGCGTTGTAATTTGATGTATTTCTCCTAGGACAACTATTCAAACAACCCATAATTCTCAACTTCCATTTTAATTGTCGTAAAACTTAGAGCACGAAAGTTGTTTGGCCTGATGTGATCTATAATTGTACCGAGTTTCATATTAATTCACGCAAGTGTGTTTGATTTATGGACAAATGTTCGAATCCCAGTCCAGGGGGCGCTGTCGAGCCGCCCTGCCACGCCCGATGACCAGCTTCAGCCCGGCCCTGATGGCCATGGGTTCTGACCCGTGTGCAAAGTTTCAAGAGTTTTAGAGGATGTTAAGGCCCCGAAAATGCCAGAGAAGTCGCACACAGCAAATAAAGGGTTAAAATTAACCTGACAGGCGCCCCTCCTCTCACTCACTCACAGAGAGACACTGAGAGACTGGCAAAATTCTAAGATTTTCTCTACATTCAAACAAAGATATCTGACTTTCTGTGGGTCCTAGCTAATGAGTGTCAATTAGAAGTTGTCCGGCTCGAGGAGTACAATATACATACCGATTTTTGTAACTCTAGTTAAAACTAACAACCCCACTTTTGTCAAAAGGTGGTGCTACTGAGCCCTCACGCCCGTTTCTGAAACTTTGCACATGTCTACTGGCTAATAAATGTGATGTGTCTGTCGAGTTTCATGCGATTTGAAGCATGCTAAGGGTCTCAAAAGCATCCTAAAAGAATGGTAAAGTTTGATGCGTTGCCACGGCAACAGTTTAAAAGATATCAAGAATCCATTCACAGGTCTACATCTGCCGTATATTTACATTATACAGATTAAGTTTGAAGCAAATCGGGTAAAAATAAAAGGGTGATTTCAAAGCATTTTGAAAGTGACACACACTTCCTGCTGCCAGTTGGTGGCGCTATAAACTTTGACTCACAATAGTCACATCCATGTGATCGCCTCTTACAGCGAACACACTGCTGAAGTTTCATCAAGATCAGTTAATGTATGCTGAAGTTATAACACACTTCCTGTTTCACGTTTCTCGCCATAATTTTCGTTTCCTCGCCACGGCCAAAACCGTTCGAGATATCAAAAATCCCCTCGCAAACTTTCATCCTCAATGCCTTGACTCATGCTGACCGAGTTTCGTGCCGTGTGTTTGAATTCTCTAGGAGGAGTATTGCACATTCCATTGCAGCGTTTAACAAACAAACCTCAATAGCCGACTTCCTGTTGGGCTGGGGTAAAAGTAGAGTGTGAGGTATAGATGAAACGATGAGATCAACATGTGTACCGAGTTTCATATTATTACATTCAAGCGTGTTTGATTTATGGACCAATGTTCGGAACCCCGTTCCAGGGGCGCTGTCTAGCCCCCTGCAC
>NW_024121311.1:73332-90536 GCF_016745375.1 Pimephales promelas | reverse complement strand
ATAATCATAATCATTAGTATTATGCATGTGATTTACACTTTTCATATACATTTTTTTATACTTTTCATATATATTCATAATCATTTATAATCTACATTTTTATGAATCAAACTTTTCTGAATTCTGTATGTGGAAGACTTTTAGAGTTTGGGGGACTTGGGGGGAAGTTGAGTGTATTATGTTTCTTTCCGTGGAGCAGAATATACATTTCGGTGATTGATTGAGAGCAGATGTTAACAGCTATATGTACTGTGTAAGTTCTTTGTTTGAGACAGAGAGAGGAAAAATACAGAGAGGCAACAAGGACGATCTTTGCTGGTCACTCTCTCTCCCTTATGTCTTATATAAAATTGGTAAAATAAATAACATATATTGGCAGAATGACTGGTGTCTTTTCATTAAATTAAATAACAAGGGGAAACGAAGATTTTAAATCTACATTTTTGGCGTCACACGAAAAGGATCGCATACCCAGGCATTCGTCTCAATCATTTCAGGTAAGACTTTTTTTTCCTTTCTAAAAGTTTTAAGTCTGCCTGATGATTAGAGACAGTGACTGAAATGCTGAAAAGAACTGTGTTATTTTTAAGTACCAGTTGTTTTGCCAATGAATATGGGAACATAAGGAAAAATTGTATAAAATTAATCAAATTAAATAATCAAACTGAATTAGGCTTATTTAAGGTTCTCTGAAAAGTAAACCTCAGACAATATTTGAAATGCTGGGATAGAGATGGATCTTTTTTAGAAAAAAGACCATCTAGTCAGAAATTTGGAATTAGCTGTAAAACGGTTAAGCTAGTAAAATTTGCTTGGTTATAACTGCGACGTGGTTGGATAGTGGCGGGACTGTTTAAAGAAGGCAGAGTAATCCCTAAAACATCCAGCACACCGAAGATTCGTTCTCAGTAGGAGACGAGGGAAGTTGTAACACAGGCGATACTTGATTGACCAAAGCGGTTAAATGTGGCGGGACTGTTTTAAAAATGATGGCAGAGTAATCCCTAAAACATTGTAACACGCTAGAGTTATACAAGTATAAAAGGCGCCCTTGTAACTAGCTAGGATCGTGGGCATTCTGAACCTGACCGTAAAGCTGTTCAAATATTTGAGGAGACTGATCCGAGTTAACTTTAAGGAAAAAAATAAATACCAAAGAAATTAATCTGAGATAAAATCCAAAGTATTAAAAAGAAAAAAAAAAAGGAACTTTTAAACTTTTTGAGTTTTAAAAAGAAAACTAAAATACTGAAAAGCATTAGAGTTAACTTTTCTTTAAATTTTTCTTTTGTTCTGTGAGTGAGGGAGAAAGAGAGCGAAGCAGCCCCTCCCTTCAGAATTGCCCTGTACCACACACACACATCCAGTTGGTGAGGGAGAGAGGCAGGGAGCCCCACACACACATACCTATACACACACACAGCTGCAGCTCTGAGCACACACACATACATATACAGACAGCCTGCAGCTCTGAGCACAACACAGACGCATCACATAGGCTGCAGTTTCTGAACATAGACGCACATACCGTTAATCACACACACACATAGGCAACATACATCCCTGCTGTTCTGAGTTAACAGACTGTTCTGAGTGCACAGACTTTTAACACTTGAAGATGGCAGCAAGTGTCTGTACCAGCAGCACAATAGCTGAATGGTATCTTGAAAAGAAGAAGAACAAGAAACTAACTAAACTTTTGAAAAAAGGACTGGACATTAATGCATCTATGAATGAGCAGTTAAGCTGGTTCGAGTCCCAAAAAGACAAGATAAAATCAAAAGCATTTCCAATTTTAGCAGCTAATTGGATTGTGAAACAAGGTGGAATTTGTTGTGACTTAAATGGAGGTCCGGTACGCTTGTTGAAGTTATGAAGCCTCAGCTTGAAGCATACCACAAATTAAACAAAATCATGTCCATCACATGTCCAGAGAAGGAAAACACAACCAGTGATGATTTATTTGATCCAGATTGGACAAATATAATAACTGAAGCTGAAAGGAAATATTCACAAGCACCAGTGAAATCCGCGACAACAGTAACGCCTCCACCTTACAAACCAATTTATCCACCTTTGCCTGAACAATATACAAGTTCATCTAAACCTCTGACGCAGCCTCAAGCTTCAAGATCAAACGGAGGTCCAGTTGACAAAATGTATATTGCATCTGCACAAGCAGCTCCAATAATAACAAGATCTAAATCAGCCCAGCCAAGCAGAGACATTGATGAGATGTACACCAGCTCATAATTATGGATCTGACTGGGGTGATGAGACAAGAGATGATGACGTGATTACAATTGACAAAATCGGTCCTGAAATTTTCTTCACCTGTGATTAAAAGGGAAGAGTCGCAACCTGAGATTGATGACCGAAAGAAAGACCATTTACTCCGGGAGAACGACAAGCCATTCTCTCAGCCTTGCCTCCTCTGAAGAGACAAGATCCAAACACAGAGTTTTGGCGAGAATTAGACTCCCTGGTTGAAGCACATCAAATGACACTAAAAGACATTCACACCATTGTGAAAGCTAAAATCCCAAGAGACCGATGGGAACGCCTGCCAGCGTCGATAACAAACAGCCAATGGGTAGACTTGTGGGTTGATGGCCAAGGACGACCCCTGGGTCTTTGGCAAACATTAGATGTATTCCGAAAGGAAATCCAAGAAATCTTGGAAGCGGTAAAATTCCATTCACTTCAGTGACATTGATTAAGCAAAAGGATGATGAATCTCCAGACGAATATGCTCTGCGTAAGTGGAACACTTATGAGAGATGGGCTCTCTGCGCTAAGAAACAACCTGACAGAGATGATGTACAATTCACTGACACACTTGTGGATGGGTTTAGCTCTAAATACCAACAAGCGTTATCACTTGGAGTCAATCCAGGCGAAACATATGACCAAATTATGCAATGGGCTGGCCGTCTAGAGATGGCGATGAGATCAAACAAGGAAGAAGGAAACAAGACAAATCGAAAAGGAGTGGCGACAGCTCAATACAACATGGATACAAAGAATAAGATTGTTGTTTGCGGCAATTGTGGAAAGCGTGGCCACTCAAGAAAAGACTGCTGGGCTAAAGGTGGTGGAGCAGAAGGTCAAGGTCCATCATTTAAACAAGTCACTGCGAAAAATCGTGATGAAACCTCTCAAGGGAAGACATGGACGGAAGCACAAGTCCGTCAACTCATAGAGGGAATTATGCGTCCGCAATAGGAATCAGCGGCCCCCTGTATTAGTAAGAAAAGAGACAATCGCCTTTTCATCAATGCATTAATAGGGGGCCACCCATGTGATATCCTGGTTGACACAGGAGCCTCAATTTCAATAACAGATCTGAACCTACCTACAACAGATGAAACTATGGAAGTTGAAGGAGTTGGAGGAGGTATCACAACATTTCATAAAAGTATCCAAGTTCCACTACAAATACATGAAGATGAAGTCGTATGGACATCTTTCTGGGTGGGACCGAATTCACAAGGAAGCCTCATTGGCATGGACATACTTCCATTGTTGAACATGATCATCTTCACTGACAGTCGTCAAATCGCTACAACAGCTGGGATAATACCACACGAAGATCGCACATGTAATTTGAGTTCAGTTGGTGCAGCAAAACCAATCATCAGAGACTGGACCAAAGACGGTGTGTGGGGTCTTCTGTGCAGTTTACATCCAGAAGTTTGGGCTAAACACAAATTTGATTGTGGCAAAGCCAACATTGACCCTGTTGTTATTGAAGGGCCGACACATGCCCCTCATAAACAATACCCTATCCGACCTGAAGCAAGACGAGCCGTGGAAGAGATAGTGGCAGACTTGGAAGCTGAAGGGATCATCAGACAAACTTCATCAACCACTAATAGTCCTGTCTGGCCTGTCAAGAAATCGGATAACTCATGGAGATTAACCATTGATTACACAAGACTCAACAGTGTAACACCAAAACCGCATCCTATTGTGGCCAATCCTGCCACCATTCTGAATGATATTCCAGGAAATGCAAGAATTTTCACAGTACTAGATGTACTGTCTGCTTTCTGGTCTATACCTATTGACGAAAAATCTCAAGAGAAACTTGCCTTCACAGTGGGTGCAAAACAGTATGTCTGGAACAGACTCCCACAAGGACTTAATATTTCTCCTGTGGTATTTCACAGAACTTTGGATCAGTTCTTAACGGAGCAAAAAGCTGAAATTGAGAGTTCAGGAAGTGTTTGCCTCCAATACGTGGATGACTTGTTAATTGCAAGCCCAGATGAAAACAGCCACATATTTGCTCTGAATATTGTCCTACAAGCCCTTAAGAAAGGAGGATTCAAAGTCAACCCCGACAAAGCACAGCTGGCCAAAACCAAGGTTATCTACTTGGGCCAAGAAATATCTGTCGAGGGAAGGAGACTGACAACAGAGCGTGTGGAGGCATACGGCAACTTCCAAAACCTCTAACAGTTACAGGAATAAGGAAAGTGATGGGACTTTTCAACTATTGTCGTCAGTATATTCCTGATTTTGCCAGCATCACCAGCCCCCTCATTGACTTGTACAAGGGAGGAAAGCCTGGAATGGAACAGATAAACTGGACACCGGAAGCTGAGGAAGCATTTACTTCAATGAAAGAAAAACTGACTTCAGCCCCAGCCTTGGGACTTCCTGATGGACGATTGCCGTTTCATTTGTGGACCAGGGTGGGAGATGAGACGTACTCAGCAGTACTGTGTCAAAAACCAGGTGATCGATACAGACCTGTTGGATACTTTTCCACAAAGATTCCTGTTACAATGATTGGTCAACCACGATGTATACAAGCTCTCGATGGTGCCACATGGGCAGTGGATGCTGTGGAAAATTTGATAGGAGCACAAACAATCATATTGCATACTCCACACAGTATAGTGACGTTGCTGAACAACACAAACATCAAGACCATTACTGATGCAAGGAGAGCAAAATGGGAAGCAACTTTGTTGAACAAGGATTTGAGAGTGGAAATCATCAGAGACACATCCCTTAACCCTGCAACGATGATGATCGAACCACACGAGGGAACACCACATGAGTGTGAAAAACAAGTAGAAGAAGAAAGTCTTGGTCCTGTTAGTCCAACACCTCTTGAAAATCCAGACAAGGAGTTATGGGTCGATGGATCCAGTTACTATGTTGATGGAAAACGACATACTGGATGGGCTGTAGTGGAAGCTGATGGAAATGTCGTGAAGAAAGGAGCTCTTTCTGGGCATTTTTCAGCACAAGTAGCTGAGCTCATAGCACTTGCAGAAGCTTTCGAATTATCGGAAGGACAACGAGTCAACATCTACACAGATAGTCGTTATGCTTTTGGAGTGGTCCATGACTACCTTGCCCTGTGGAAAAAACGTGGACTTATCACCAGCAATGGGAGCGAAATACAACATGCTTCCATAATTCGTCGTTTGATTGCAGCATGTCACCTACCCAGAGAAGCAGCCGTGATCAAAGTAAAATCACATCAATCTGACAAGTCCAAAGAAAGTCAAGGAAACACGGCAGCAGATGCAGTGGCCAGAGAAGCAGCACTACTTCCTCTTACTCCTGTTACCTTGGTACAGGAAAACAGCGAAGATAATCCTGAGCTCCGCCTTCTGTCATATCAAACTGAGACAGATGAAGAGAAAGAACAATGGATAAAAGCGGGAGCGAAAGAGGATGATCAAGGTATCTGGAGAATTCCAACAGGACAAGTGGTGATGCCTATCGGAACAAGAAGGGAGCTAATGCAGCTGTATCATGGAAAAGTACATGCTGGAGCAAAAGCAATGAAAGCTCAAATCAGCGAGACGTGGTGGTGGCCACGAATGATGAGAGACATTGATGATTACTGTAGAAGATGCTTGATCTGTCTGAAAGCAAATGTTGGAAAATCTGTAAAGGTGCGGATGTCACATGCACCCAGACCAACAGGTCCATGGACACATCTCCAAATCGATTTCACAGGACCTTTGTCACCCAGTGGAGGGTACCAATACATTCTAGTAATCATGGACAGATTTACTAGATGGGTGGAAGCATTCCCAACAAAAACCTGCACTGCTGAAGCAGCCGCACGAGTGATGGTTGAACAAGTCTTTCCTCGCTGGGGTCTTCCATATGAACTTGATTCTGACAATGGAACTCACTTCACTGGAAAACTGATGAAGGAAGCAATGAAGTTGATGGGGATTAAACAGAAGTTTCACATCCCATATAGACCTGAGTCTTCAGGCCTAGTGGAACGGATGAACAGATCGTTGAAAACCGCTCTTACCAAGGCCATTCTGCAAACTGGCCAAGGATGGCATAAGTTGTTACCCGCAATTTTGTGGAATCTGAGAGCAACCCCGAACAGAGTAACGGGACTGACTCCTTTTGAACTGATGACTGGAAGAGCAATGGTTCTGCCTCCTGATGCTCCGCCGCCTGCGGGAACAGGAGGAGACTCTACTTTGTTCCAAGAGAAGCTACGACGCTATCTTGCAATGCTGGACAAAGCAATCAAAGACAATAATAAGAAAGTGCGAGAAGCTCAACAGCAATGGGATGAAAAACATACCACTACTGACATTCCACACATTCCTGAGTTAGGCAGTTTTGTTATGGTCAAACGTATTCCCAGGAAAGGTTTAGAACCTAGGTGGGAGGGGCCATATGAGGTACTCTTAACAACAGATACAAGTGTCTGCCTAAAAGGGAAGGGTGTAGGAACAGATAGATGGTATCATTGGTCACAAGTTAAACCTTGCTTAGTGAATGAACAAAATGATGAAGGCTTAGGACCTGAGATTGAGCACTGTTCACTCATTAACTTTGGGAAAAAGGAGTGATGATTAATTATTTTTCTGCTTCCATTTCAGGAATCAATTCCATTGACATTGATTAGAGATGGTCGCAAGTTATTCTCGATACACAACGACAATGGTATGCTTGTTTTTAATTTTACTTGGCATTTACCAAGGAAGCCAAGCTTTATGGACTCCTCGAGTTCAAGAAATTACTCGGAATGCAACCCTGAAATCTGGCCAACGTTTTACTCTACCCTTTATTTCCAGATGGGGATTATGGGATTGGGTGCCACGTAATGATAAAGACCTTGCTAAATATCGAGTGGGCATCTACGGTGGATGTAACTTTCACCACCAATGTTACAAAAGCAGAGTAATTTGGCCGGTGAAAGATGGGGGGTATACCGGTAGTGCTCAAAGACGAGAAATTTGTTCAAAAGAACAATGTGAAATTGTGGGGTTAAACCTCATAACATCTACTGATGTGGAAATTAATTTCATTTTGAATCGTACCCACATGCTTACAATATGGGATTCATTAGCCCTAGGCTGTATCTATCCCATAGTGTTACCATGCGAGGGGTTTCTATGGGATGCTACCTCCAGGACAACTAGATTCAAGGGAAATTACATACGAGTTTGGCATTCGGAAGATGCGAATGAATATTGTGAGACTGAATTAGAAACTGGGGAAATTGGACGGTGTTTTTATCTTTCTGCGGGAAAGACAAACAAAGCTAAAACATGCCCAAGTACAACTATTGCACCAGCTCATGGTATATTGTTAGCAAAGGAAACCAAAACCTTGATAAACGAAGCTCATATGGTGCGACAACGCATTAATTATAACTTGATGTCTCTTCTTACTGTTTATGATCAGTCCTATTGTGGAAATTTCACAAAAATTAGGAGCTGGTTGGAAAAAGAAATTAAATATTATACCTCTAAGGATCCTCTTGGAAGTCGAAATCGCAAACCTCGAAGTATATGGGGAGACATAGCGGGGGTATTTGGCTCTGTCAATTCAATTAGTAATACTGCTCAGCTGAACCAATTAAGTGAGTACTCTCAGTGGGTGGGAACAATGACCGGCAAAGGACTTACTGAGACTCTTCAAGGTTCTCTACATATTATAGCAGCGGGTCAGCATCTTAATGACGCAGCGAGGGAATTGGCAGATGCATTAGTGAAATCGTCTAATTTTGAGACACATCGTGCAGCGTGTTTATTTTTGGCTCAGAATTTGAAGGATCAAATGGTAGAGGATATTCAGGTTATTCGAATGGGGCAAGTTCCTGAGCGAATAGCGGAATCTTTGTTATTGGTTTTTGGAAAACAACTTAATTTGACTTCTGCTAAACATGCTCCATTAGTTAAAATCGCAATCAATGAAGATTCGTTGTCAGGTTCTGGAACATTACCTTTGATTATGGTCTGGCCTCAATATGGGAAACGCAATATTATGACAGTTAGACGATTCCAATCAATGGGGGTTAGACAAGGAAATTCAGTAATTAGATTGGGAAGGAATGGATATTGGGCTGAAGGTGAAACACCAATGATTTCTACTACAGACTGTTGTATTGAGGAACATGAGTGGGTAATTTGCTCATGTTCTACAATGTTTAGTCTGTCTCTTAATGGATCTGCAGTTTGGGAAGTAGTTCCTTTAGATCAAGCCACAGGTGCATGGCAGGTGTCAGAAGCACAGTGGTGTATATTACATGACGGAATAAATGAAAATATGATATACGGAGGAAAGCTATGTCCAATTCCTTCTGATCCATTTTGCGTTGAGATTCTCTATCCTCTTCAATTGGGTGGAATTCATGTTCCACATGTACAATTGTTGCAGTTAGATCCACAGTGGTGGAATAATGATTTGGTGGAAGAGAGGAATTATGAACTCTTTGAAATGGTCAAGAGAGTTAAAGCAAGCGTTAAGGCAGCTCAAGAGGAGGGAATTCAAGCAATGGGTCATGTTATCGTAGCGAATGGAGTAGCTAAATTGATGTCTGAGAGGAAATTAGCTCGAATTCCAGGGAATTTAACATGGTTAGAATGGATAGTTTTGACTATGGTAGGAGTTTTTGTGTTTCTGTTAGTAATAAAACTTATCATATATGTGATAAGAAAGAGAAGTACCAAACCTTTTAGATTGGTTATTACTGACAAAATGGATAGAACCGAGAATGGAAAATTTGGAGTGAGATAGGAGATTTTATACACTACACTACTTACAAAACACAACCTCACAAACAATGAACACCCACTTACTGATTTACAACCCCAAGGGATAGGACCCTTTAACATCAACGTTTATTTTAATTTCTTATTTTGGCTCGGAACTGGAGGAGTTAATTAATTAACGAGTCCAGGCACGGGCAGAAGACTTTTTTAGTTTTTCTTTTCTTAGATGATTGGGGTTCATTTTAAATGCTTACACATAGATGTTAAATGACACATAGTATGCGGGGACATAACATGGGTTGGGTTTTTGTTTGTTATTTCTTTTCTTTTCTGTTTCAATTCGTTTGTCTTCTATGTCTATGTCTTGGTCTACTATTTCTCCTCAGCACTATCACTTCAATAGGTTGGCCACCTGGAGATGATGGTGTGGAACTGACGGCCGTAGTTCCAGAGGAGGGACTGAAGATTCACAATCTCATCATTTTAATGTTGTTTTTAGTTTTTTATTGTTTTTATTAATAATCATAATCATTAGTATTATGCATGTGATTTACACTTTTCATATACATTTTTTTATACTTTTCATATATATTCATAATCATTTATAATCTACATTTTTATGAATCAAACTTTTCTGAATTCTGTATGTGGAAGACTTTTAGAGTTTGGGGGACTTGGGGGGAAGTTGAGTGTATTATGTTTCTTTCCGTGGAGCAGAATATACATTTCAGTGATTGATTAAGAGCAGATGTTTCTCTGGAACAGCTATATGTACTGTGTAAGTTCTTTGTTTGAGACAGAGAGAGGAAAAATACAGAGAGGCAACAAGGACGATCTTTGCTGGTCCACTCTCTCTCCCTTATGTCTTATATAAATTGGTAAAATAAATAACATATATTGGCAGAATGACTGGTGTCTTTTCATTAAATTAAATAACAAGGGGAAACGAAGATTTTAAATCTACAATAACATCAGAAGGAGTCTATAAGTTTCTATTGTTTAAAACCTTTTGAACATCCTTTGCAGAGAAATGAGTTCAATAGGTCATATATGGCTTAGGAAGCATCAGAAGTAGTCTATGAGAATGTATAGGTAGTTCAAGATCAAGAACTCTTTGTCCAGAAATATGTTCAGTAGGTCAAAAATCTTTCTAACTAAAACAACATCATTAGAAGTAAATTTCTCTCTGTAGGAACCTATGATCAAGTACCAGTGGGCCAGAAATATGTTCAGTAGGTCAAATAGGGACCTATGTATATCTAATATAACATCAGAAGGAGTCTATAAGTTTATATTGTTTAAAACCTTTTGACGAGTCTTTGTGTTGAGTCTTAATGTACGCAATAACGAACATATATTCCTCTGTGCAATGAAAAGACATAACATGCTTTCCCGTGCATTTCCAATCTACAACTAATTCATTTGTGCATTGACGAGAAAACATCAAATGAGCTATTACGATATTACAATGCAATAACTAATTGCGATGTGCATAGAGCACATGTGCATAGTTGCATTGCAAGAAAGAACTAACTTCTGTTCAATATAAACAGATAACGTGCTTTTCCCATTGCATTATATATTGTGCTTTCGCATTGCAATTGCACACTAAACTAGTCATTTTCATATTGAAGAGAAATTATTGCAATAGCCAATCTACAATAATGCACGCTAAAACTATTATACTATATAAAATAACTGAAGGGAATCATTGCATTTAGATGTTGCATTGTTGCATTAGCTGTTGCTTTACAATGCAGGCAACAACTAACTCATTCCGATGTGCATAGAAAAGATAGTTACATTGCAAGAAATAAATAAATTAAATTAAATAGATTACGGCTTTTCCCATTGCATTATAAATGAACTTGCCATGAACTTTCCAAAAATACTCATTGACTCATTCTGATGTTTCATCAGCCAGACAGTGGTCAATATTTGACCTACTTAACATATTTCTCTCCACAGAGTCTTTGAACTTGAACTTTTTGAACCTGCTGATGTTTCATCAGCCAGAAAGTAGGTCAAACCTACTTTGACCTATATATTTCTGTCCATAGAGTTGTTGAATTTGAACTTTCCAAAAATACTCATTGACTCATTCTGATATTTCTTCAGCCAGACAGTCAGTATTGACTGTCTCAATAAGTGAACTTGAACATCAGAGGTACACAATGAGTATTTATGGAAAGTTCAAGTTCAAAGACTCTTTGGAGAGAAATGTGTTAAGTAGGTCAAATATGGACCACTGTCTGACTGAAGAAACATCAGAATGAGTCAATGAGTATTTTTGGAAAGTTCAAATTCAACGACTCTTTGGACAGAAATATATATTAAGTAGGTCAAAATAGGTTACTTTCTGAATGATGAAATATCAGATGGAGTCAATGAATATTTATAGAAAGTCAAATGACCGTTTTGCCAAAAATATGAAAAGCCAACCCGATCTCACGACCAAGTCGTATGAATTCGACGAATGATTAAAAAGTGGCTAATTCATAACAATTCATTCGACTTCACTCGGTGTTGGAAAAGCAGGTCAAATTTTGACCACTGTCTGGCTGTAAAACACGCATTGTAAAGCAACAGCAAATGCAACGATTTCTCTTTAATGCAACATCTAAATGCAATGATTTCCCTTCAGTTATTTCTGAATGTTAGTGGTAGTATAATAGTTAGTTGTAGTTGTATGCGATGTAATGGAATAAGCTAGTAAATTTAGACATTGTAAACTGTGCAAAAATGAATTAGTTGTAGATTGGAAATGCACGAGGAAGCACATATGTTATGTCTTTTCATTGCAAAAGGAAAATGTTAGTTTTAGCGTGCAATGTTAGTTTTAGCGTGCAATAGAGTAGAATTCCTATGGCAATAATTTATCTTCAATATGAAAATGACTAGTTATGCAATGGGAAAAGCACGTCATCTGTTTTCATTGCACAGAAGTTAGTTCTTTCTTGCAATGCAACTATGCACATGTGCTCTATGCACATCGGAATGAGTTATTGCATTGTAAAGCGACAGCTGATGTTTTCTCGTCTGTGCACAAATTAGTTGTAGATTGGAAATGCACGGTAAAGCACTTATGTTATTGTCTTTTCATTGCACAGAGGAAAATGTTAGTTCTTGCGTGCATTATAGTAAAATGGCTATTGCAATAATTACCCTTCAATATAAAAAGTGTGCAATTGCAATGCGAAAGCACAATATATAATGCAATAGGAAAAGCATGTTATCTGTTTTCATTGCACAGAAGTTAGCTCTTTCTTGCCATGCCACTATCTGCTCTATGCACATCAGAATGAGTTATTGCATTGTAAAGCAACAGCTAATGCAACAATTTCTCTTTATCACATGAATGCAACATCTAAATGCATTGATTTCTCTTCAGTTATTTCTGAACAAGTTAGTGGTAGTTAGTTGTAGTTGTATGCGAATGCACAAGTGTCATTTGAATAATGGATTTGAATAATGAGTTAGTAATTTTAGGCATTGTAAACTGACCGCTCATTTGATATTTTCTCGTCAGTGCAAATGAATTAGTTGTAGATTGGAAATGCACGGAAAAGCACTTATGTTATGTCTTTTCATTGCGAAAGGAAAATGTTAGTTCTAGCATTACAGTAGAATGGCTATTGCAAAAATTTCCCATCAATATAAAAAGGACTAGTTTAGTATGCAATTGCAATGCGAAAGCACAATATATAATGCAATGGGCAAAAGCACGTTATCTGTTTTCATTGCACAGAAGTTAGTTCTTTCTTGTAATGCAACTATCAGCTCTATGCACATCGGAATGAGTTATTGCATTTTAAAGCAACAGCTAATGCACCAATTTATCTTCATCAAACAAATCCAAAATTTAAAGGCAATGATGTCTCAGTTACACAACTAAATAAGTTAATTGTTGCATGGAAAAGCATGAAAAAGCACAAGTGTTATTCTTCAATGGACAACGTTTGATCGTATGTGCAATGAATCCAAAAGCACATTTATTGCACATCTCTTCGTTGCACAAAGGAACAAGTTGGTTATTCTATTCATTCTAAAGACAGCTCATGTGATGTTTTCTTGTCAGTGCACAAATGAATTAGTTGAATTATATAGAAATGCACGCGAAAGAACATGTTGTATCATTGCACAGAGGAATTTGTTCATTATTGTGTGCATTACAATATAATGGCTATTCAATAATTTTCCTTCAATATAAAAAGGAACAGTTTGTTATGCAATTGCTATGCATATTATTGTATATGCGATTGTTATTGTAACGTACGGACAGAGACGGAGTTATGCACATCGAAATGAGTTATTGCATTGCAAAGCAACAGCTAATGCAACAATCTCTCTTTATGACACAAATGCAACAGCATTGCAAAGCGACAGCTCATTTGATGTTTTCTCGTCAGTGCATAAATTAAATAGTTATAGATTGGAAATGCACAGGAAAGCACATATCATATGTTAAGTCTTTTCATTGCACAGAGGAAATTTTTAGTTATTGCGTGCATTATAGTAGAATGGCTATTGCAATAATTTCCCTTCAATATAAAAAGGAACAGTTTGGTATGCAATGCGAAAACACAATTTATAATGTAATGCGAAAAGCACGTTTTCTGTTTTCAATGCATAGAAGTTAGTTCTTTCTTGAAATGCAATGCAACTATCTCTTCTATGCTTTACAATGCTTCTATGCATTGTAAAGCAACCATTCATATGATGTTCTCGCTTCAGAACAGAAATGTGGTTACAATAAATATTGTAAATATTGTAGCCTACTCCACATCGAGAGGGGTCAGCTGAGGTGGCTTGGGCATCTGTTCCGGATGCCTCCTGGACGCCTTCCCTGTGAGGTGTTCGGGGCTCATCCCACTGGGCGGAGACCCTGGAGAAGACTACTTGATCTTGAACTTTGTAGACATACTCATAGACTCCTTCTGTTGCTTCTCTAAGCCATAGAGCAGTAGGCCTACATATCTGACCTATTGAACTAATTTCAGGTCAAAGGCTCGTCAAAATGTTTTAAACAATATAAATAGATTATTTCTAATGTTATATTATAATGACCTACTGGAAATATTTCTGGCCCACTGGTACTTGATCATTATGTATACAGAGAAATTTACTTCTTATGATGTTTTTGAACATATGAACATATTCCTGGCCCAAGAGTACTTGATCTTGAACTTTCTAGTTGATGTTTCCTAAGCCATTTACCCAGACAGCAACATAGTTTCGGTCCAGATCTGGGATGTGGGTATCCAGGTGTGCCAGATGTGGGCCGGATCTGGGCAAACTCTATGGTGTTTTCTGGGTAGAATGTCCATATCTGACCTATTGAACTAATTTCTGCGCAAAGGATGCTCAAAAGGTTTAAACCAGGGGTCTCCACAACCTTTTTGTGAGGGCTCCCTGAAGGAATAAAATAGTCTAGATGGCTACTTGTTTGATATAGGCGCGCGCACACACACACACACACACACACACACACACACACACACACACACACACACACACACACACACACACACACACACACACACACACACACACACACACACATTTCAAGTTTTGAAAAATACAACAACAAACAGTAATATTCTTAAATGCTATGACAATTGAATTTATAATTATATATTTGGGGTGTAACTGTTCACGAAATTCACGGTTATTCAATATGATACAGTGCTGACACGATTCGGTACGTTTTTTATAGAGCAAAAAGAAAGAAATGCAATTTTTTATATAACAATAAACAATTTCTCATTTTTAAAATATGTCATAAAACAAACATAAACACTGAGGCACTTTTTACACAATGTAAATCATTTCTCACAAGCATTTTAAATTAATATTAATTATTAGATTATTTTTATCCATCAACCAATCCTATTTATAGGAATTTATATAAGAAGTGTACAATTATAAATTGTATTTATAATTCTTCTATAATTCTTCTATAATTATAATTTTTCTCTAAATCCCATTACACAACACATTTAAACACAATTTTAATACAAAATGTCAAGAGTTATTTGTCACACTTGCAAAAATAAATAGGCCAAATCAGCCTGCTTTTAAGGGCCAAAAAACAACAACTACCTTTTAATGGGAAGCTAGGCATTGCATAACGTCCACAAGTGCCCTATAATTGTCAGTATAACCTGAAACTGTAACTCAATTGAGTCCTCCAAATGTCCATCAGTAAGGTTAATGGGCTTTGAGGTTAATGTCACTTTGCAGAGTGAGAATCTCCATCTCAACCTCACTAGAAACCAGCTGGGCCCGGTTCCCCGATAACGCTCACTCTTAGCGCGCTAAGAAGACTCAAAAAGATATATCTTACCGAAGTTGTCTATGTTCCTAAGTGTGTTCCCCGAAGTGTCCCTTAGGAAGCTTCTTAACTCGCTCCTCTTACGTTCGACGTTACAAAGGCGCTGTCCCAAGTGAAGGTGCTGAATTAGTTGGCATCGATTGCTCAGGAATCGATTTTCCACTTCACGCAAAGGTTTATTACGGCGTTAAGAAAGATAACATGTTCATGTGCAAATTAAACATTCCTCAAATTATTCGAGTAACATTTATTTTAACATTGTTTAAGTTATCAGTAAAATAGATGTAACGGAGGCCAGCTAGTAGTTGCTGTTTGAGTAAACCTCACTCCCCGATCTCAATAGGTGCTCTAGCGACAGATGTTAGAGGCTGCAGTCTTTAGCCTCCTTGTTAGAGCGCCCAACTCTCACGCTGGAGACCCGGGTTCGAGGCCTGCTCGGAGCGGGTCGAGTTGGACCTGGGTGTGAGAGGTTACATTGGTGCCGTGACCCGGATGAGAGTGAGGTTTAAGGGGGTGAGTGTAACGGAGGCCAGCTAGTAGTTGCTGTGTGAGTAAACCTCACTCCCCGATCTCAATAGGCGCTCTAGCGACAGACGCTAGAGGTTGCAGTCTTTACTCTTTAGCCTCCTTGTTAGAGCGCCTGACTCTCACGCCGGAGACCCGGGTTCGAGGCCCGCTCGGAGCGGGGCGAGTTGGACCCGGGTGTGAGGGGTTACATAGAGACTATAGCCATGTTTCCATCGACACGTTTTTATCCGAATTAAGTGATATCGAATGAAAAAAGCCTTGTGGAAACAGTAATTTTCACAAAAATTTTCTCTTGATCGATATACGGCTAATGCGATAAAAGCTGATGGAAACGTTATTTGCCGAATAAATAATGAATTGCGATTATGTTTTATGCCCTTTTATGGTTGCAACACGTCAGAAGACGAGTTCATTTCCGGCCAGTCTGTTTGCGCACACATGGCGGATGTCAACAAAGACAGATGTAAGTGGACAAAGCAAAAAGATGCTTCAACCAAAGGGTTTCCGTGAACCACGATCTCCCAGAACTGATGGAGCGCTGTCGTTCCCACACCACAGTCACCTCCGCTGTCGTCGGGCATACGTGCATCGGCATAATCATAGCAATGTTTATAGCGTCGTTGTTTTCTTAGGTTAGTTTTGCTTGTTTTTATGTGGCTTGGTTGAATTCTAATGTAGAATGTGGTCTGTTATTTCTAGTTAACAGACTGCGGCGTTGCCATGAACGCAGTTCAGAGACGGAACAGATTTTCTTTAGCAGAAGCAATACTCGTTTTTAAATCAATAAACTCGTTTTTAAGTCAATATTTTGTGTCAAATTATTGATTTATTGATTTATTTGGTTGATTTATATGTAATAAGCAGGATAGTATATAGCGAGGCGGTTGTTATAGCGAATACAACAACCGCCTCGCATACATTATCCCATTCATATGTCGCTATCAGCTGGCACATAAGCATTATTAGCCTTCAACTTGTGAAATATTGATCATTTTTGGTAGATGGCGCGATCCGTTTTGTCCAACAAAACTTTGTTCGCAAAAGTTTGCTTGAATGTTGTTCGATTCAGTGCGAAAATAAAATGGAAACACCTCAAAATGTCTCAAATCAATTCGATGTAACCAATAGACCTTTCTCACAACTTCCGTATTTGTGACCGGAAATGCGCAATTGTCGTGGTAATCTTCTTTCGCTCCATTCATAACAGATAGCGCCGAAGGCAACTATTGAGAGTTGTTGCGTACAGATCTTTTTTGTTATTCCTAAAAGCAGCCATACCTGTCGTTTTCATTCCTTCCCTCGTCAGTTCCCTGTCGATGAAGTTCGACGGAAATGGATTCAGG
>NW_024121311.1:52423-72832 GCF_016745375.1 Pimephales promelas | reverse complement strand
CTCATCCATCTGCGTCCTTCTAGTCTGTGACATCCATATTGGTGTGGTGATCTTATAATCTGACCAACTTCATGGGTACAATTCCACAACTGGAAATATTTTGTGTCGGTTCATGTTGCTCTTTAGATATAGAAATTAATTCTGATGAAAAATACGATGTGTGTGGAAATAACTGCAGAAAGTAATAGAAATAGAAAGTAGAATAAAAAACCTTATTGATAACTCCGAACTCAATTTTGACCCAAAGACAATAGCATGTGACTCCAAACAAATGACTACAATGAGAAATAATTCAATTATCATTGTCACATACAAATTACCTTAATTCCCACCTAAATAAACTTTATATACTCATTAATTGAATTTCCTGACATTTTAGACGTCATCTTAGACTTTGCGCTCTACTGAGTTTCACATAAGAGATACAGCTTGGCAAACACCAAAAATGGATTCAGCAGAAAAAATACCCCTAGAAAAGTCTGTTTGCCAACTTTTACTCAAAAATGCCCGAGGGTGTCACATTATCTGAAAATCGACCTAGTCTATAACTAATTGCTGCTTTTAAGATGGTTAATAGATTTAAGTGATTGAATACTGTTGTTATTAACCTGTCTCCCTGTGTTACAACTATTAGGCAATCCGAATGGCCCTGGTGACTCTCGAATATTTTTCCTAAGCTCCAGAAACAACAGATTTTGTTGAAGAAAACGGTTTTGAGAAAATGGCGGTTACCATGTGTGCACGAGTGGTCATCTCGATGACGGGTAAGACCTTCTTTGGCCAAATAGGAGGCAACCTAAGGTAGGGGGATCACGCAGACACTGGGCATCTCCTGATGGAGGTGTTTATGTGAGGTTGGGTATGAGATGTGGACGGGTGTCTGCGAGGCAACAGCATCCTGTATCGTTAGGGGGGGATGGAGCTGTGAGGAGTCACGGCAGTCTGCCAGAGGAACGTAAGTCCCTCTATCCCACTCACCAGAAACCGCATTCACTGCATGGCTTGTTTCTCATTGTGACAAGCTCTATGTATGCCAGGGGACCACACCCTGATGGAGATTATAGATAAAGAGCTAACAGGAAGTGGGCTTTCGGGGTTCAGTCAGGGCCATGAAGTGATTCCCATTAGTTGTTGTGGAGACAGTAACAAAACTTTGGATGTCGGTTGCCTTATGGGCAAGGAAAATTATAGTGTTGATTTAGAACTAATATGTCTAACATAATTTTGACTCCTGGAGGTCGTTAGACATGGTGGGGACTAAAGATGAAGACAGCTTTTGTAGATTTAAGAAGAGTCTAGATAACAAAGGTGAATGGTCAAAGGATACTGTAATGAATTTAGATGTTGTCTAAGTTACAGTCTTAGAAGGCTGTTGAAAAGATTATTTTGTTATAGTAAGAGAGAGACTTGAGTGGAGGAACTGTGTCTGTCTTTCTGTTATTGGTAAACTGAAGCAAAATAATGATAATGAACCAAAACAACCAGCTGACCTTGTTAAATTCGAATGAAATGAACAGACATGCTTTGAAAGATGGTTTAGAAACCATGTAAAATTAGGTAAAGGTTAGAAGAAAATGGAAAGTTTAAAATCTTATTTGAAAGATTTGAATATAAAAATATGCAGTTCATAGTCAGGTGTGTGTGTGTGTGTGTGTTTAATAGTGAAAGCATTTTATGCTTTTGTGAGTTTTATCATCACAGATGGGCCAAGGCAAATGACAAACTTTAAAGGAAAATTCTGACGATCTTTAAGTTGATTGGTCATCAAGCTCTGTCTAGTAGTAATAGTTTTGTCATTCATGATGTAGTTGTAAATTGGAATTGTGAATTCGTTGATGGACGTCTGTCAGGGGTTGAGATCAACGAAAAGATTTGACGGAAACAACAAAGAAAAAATGGCTAGGTAATATCGAATTATTAAGAGAGTCCTTAACAATTATCAAAAGAGGGGGACATGTTTGACTGACATAGACTAAGTCTGTACAGCACGACCTGACCTGATAGAAACAATTTCAGGACTGTTTAACAGGAGACGCCAGGGCAGAGGCAGCAGCGGAGGCCATGGCAGCACAACAGACAAAGGAAACTACGTGTACTTTACTATCTGAAAATAACCTCGACATTTGTTTTCTCTACAGATCATGCAGACTTTTAAGACAGGACCAGAATATGTCTAATAAAATAATGGCTATGGATGAATTTGACTAACTACCCCTGGCATGGTTATTAGTGTGGTTGGAAAGGTGTCACACCTGCGCAGCGCATAACTAAGATTTTCCTTTTACAGAATCTCAGGATGGATTGCAGCAAACAGAACTGATTCTGTTCACAAATGTATAAACGTTATGCTGAGGACATGAGCAATATGAGTTGAATGTTTCCCAGAGGAAAAAGGACTCTGAATGATATTAAGTGCAAGAAATGTTCCAGTGATAATGTTTCAGGTTATTGATTCCACAGGTCACATTAAAAGGGGAAGACCGGCCAGACAAGCAGATGAGTTAATAGATGTTGTCACTAACAAGAATAGTTAAGGTCTCTGTTCGCAGGTGAAAGCAGGCAAGAAATGGTTCACTCCAGTGGGGGTGCGGTCGTGAATTAAGGGAAACCTTGAAAGGATCAGAAAATGGTTGGAGAATGTGACAACTGGGTCCAAGCCTCTCACCTTAAGACAACACCAGCAGGCCTCAACCATCCAATAGAGCATAAAGTGAGGGGTCAAAGGCTAGTGCTAGTAACAGCCTCCCTCCCGACGTGGGAAGACCATTGCGACGGCACGCAAAGTGTCACCCTGGTGAACATGGAACGTCCATGGGGCGAACGAGATGATCAACACACCTGGAGGAACCACCTGCCAACTGATGGTTTAAGTTTGACAGGAGAATCTGTTTCTGTGATGATTTTGATGATTTTGGTTGAATCAAACTAAGTATTGATTTGATTGGTGCAAATATAGGAAATGCATTGATCGATGTGTCTGTACTACAGATATTAGAGTTCATTTTGAACAACTAATTTGGTTACAGGAAAGGATAAAATTATAAGACTTATCTGGTAAGATTTGTTAAACAGCAGTCAATAGGGCTTACTAAATTGAATTAGAAGTCTTGTTTTAACATTCCAGACTACAGTGACAACATAACTGGTGGATTGAACACATGAGACAGGCGGTAAAGGAGCCTGAACATGCTAATGGGGCATGGGTTGGGTGGTTCATGTCTATGTGGGGAGGATGGGTGTACTGGATAATCCAGACGGTACTGCCAATTGTAGCAATAGGACTGCTGCATTTTGGTGTATTTTAATATCATATTGGAACAATTATGGGGTTTTGTTGGTTGTTTTTTCTTGCTAATCTATAACCTATTTCTTATATATTTGGAGTAACTGAGGGTCTGATTTTTATCAGGAGTGCAATAACAGTGATTATTTATTTAGCCCGGCTTCAAATAAAATGCTTTACTTGCTTGCTAGACAATTAATGGAGCTTTACTCCGCAAAAACAGCCTTAAGCTTTCTTCTTTTACAAATAATATTTTTCAACAGATGTTTAAGCAGAGTGATCATTTATGCGAAAATCAATTGAAGGGTATAAATGTAATGATGGGCTTAAAATTTGTCTTTGTTTATTATTATGATTATGGGTAACCTAATGATAAACAGGGGGGAATTGTTGTGGGGAATTTTAATCTCACATGTATTAATTGTTCTCCCTTATCAAGAGTGGAGCTAGGCACCAGAGGACCGGCCGGGTCAGGGGTCATCTTAGACTGGGAGGGGTTGAGGGGGTTAGTAAATCTAACCTGGCATCATGAATCCTATAACTTTGTGGAAATTTACAGAGAAGGATCGGCTTGCAGTAAATAACCTTGGGGAGGGCTATTTAGTCTTCACCCCGGCCTGTGTTCTGGGCGTCACTCTCTTCACAGTGTACCAATCTGTGTTAGCGACTGGGCCTATTCTTGCAAGAATAAACTTCTCTTTTTTTTTATTAATTTGACTCTCAGAGTGTCTCTTACGAAGTGATGTCTGTTTATTGAATTTTTGCCTTAACACGTTGAACCAACGTCAGACGCGTCATTCTTTCAAAACTAACGGAAAATCAACTTGAAATCAACGTGTTGTTTCAACGTTATGAAAGCAAACCAATTTTCGATTTTCATTTAGCTTTGAAGAATGCCGCGTCTGACGTTGGTTCAACGTTAATTCGATGAGCAAAATCAACGTTGTTTCAATGTCATGAGAGACGTCGTTTCCACGTTGATTCAATGTCAGTTTGCTGTCTGGGCTGTTGTGTGTTCTTATTTATCTTGTTTTATATTGTGGTGTATATTTTATGTGCTTATTCCGCTGGATACAAATATCTTAATACAGTTGAACATGAACTAACGTTACTTTAAAAAATACGCAAATCATGAAACATAAAAAATAAACAATGACGGCTTATTAGTGAATGGTGACATGAGAAGTACAGAAGATCACAGGATCAATAACATCCCGCCAGATTGCCTGAATCCATTTCCGTCGAACTTCATCGACAGGGAACTGACGAGGGAAGGAATGAAAACGACAGGTATGGCTGCTTTTAGGAATAACAAAAAAGATCTGTACGCAACAACTCTCAATAGTTGCCTTCGGCGCTATCTGTTATGAATGGAGCGGAAAGAAGATTACCACGACAATTGCGTATTTCCGGTCACAAATACGGAAGTTGTGAGAAAGGTCTATTGGTACATCGAATTGATTTGAGACATTTTGAGGTGTTTCCATTTATTTTCGCACTGAATCGAACAACATTCAAGCAAACTTTTGCGAACAAAGTTTTGTTGGACAAAACGGATCGCGCCATCTACCAAAAAATGATCAATATTTCACAAGTTGAAGGCTAATAATGCTTATGTGCCAGCTGATAGCGACATATGAATGGGATAATGTATGCGAGGCGGTTGTTGTATTCGCTATAACAACCGCCTCGCTATATACTATCCTGCTTATTACATATAAATCAACCAAATAAATAAATAAATCAATAATTTGACACAAAATATTGACTTAAAAACGAGTTTATTGATTTAAAAACGAGTATTGCTTCTGCTAAAGAAAATCTGTTCCGTCTCTGAACTGCGTTCATGGCAACGCCGCAGTCTGTTAACTAGAAATAACAGACCACATTCTACATTAGAATTCAACCAAGCCACATAAAAACAAGCAAAACTAACCTAAGAAAACAACGACGCTATAAACATTGCTATGATTATGCCGATGCACGTATGCCCGACGACAGCGGAGGTGACTGTGGTGTGGGAACGACAGCACTCCATCAGTTCTGGGAGATCATGGTTCACGGAAACCCTTTGGTTGAAGCATCTTTTTGCTTTGTCCACTTACATCTGTCTTTGTTGACATCCGCCATGTGTGCGCAAACAGACTGGCCGGAAATGAACTCGTCTTCTGACGTGTTGCAACCATAAAAGGGCATAAAACATAATCGCAATTCATTATTTATTCGGCAAATAACGTTTCCATCAGCTTTTATCGCATTAGCCGTATATCGATCAAGAGAAAATTCGATGAGACCGAACGTATTTCATTTGAGTCGATTTTCATGAAATTTCATCGAATTTTACTGTTTCCACAAGGCTTTTTTCATTCGATATCACTTAATTCGGATAAAAACGTGTCGATGGAAACATGGCTATAGTCTCTATGTAACCCCTCACACCCGGGTCCAACTCGCCCCGCTCCGAGCGGGCCTCGAACCCGGGTCTCCGGCGTGAGAGTCAGGCACTCTAACAAGGAGGCTAAAGAGTAAAGACTGCAACCTCTAGCGTCTGTCGCTAGAGCGCCTATTGAGATCGGGGAGTGAGGTTTACTCACACAGCAACTACTAGCTGGCCTCCGTTACACTCACCCCCTTAAACCTCACTCTCATCCGGGTCACGGCACCAATGTAACCTCTCACACCCAGGTCCAACTCGACCCGCTCCGAGCAGGCCTCGAACCCGGGTCTCCAGCGTGAGAGTTGGGCGCTCTAACAAGGAGGCTAAAGACTGCAGCCTCTAACATCTGTCGCTAGAGCACCTATTGAGATCGGGGAGTGAGGTTTACTCAAACAGCAACTACTAGCTGGCCTCCGTTACATCTATTTTACTGATAACTTAAACAATGTTAAAATAAATGTTACTCGAATAATTTGAGGAATGTTTAATTTGCATAGAACATGTTATCTTTCTTAACGCCGTAATAAACCTTTGCGTGAAGTGGAAAATCGATTCCTGAGCAATCGATGCCAACTAATTCAGCACCTTCACTTGGGACAGCGCCTTTGTAACGTCGAACGTAAGAGGAGCGAGTTAAGAAGCTTCCTAAGGGACACTTCGGGGAACACACTTAGGAACATAGACAACTTCGGTAAGATATATCTTTTTGAGTCTTCTTAGCGCGCTAAGAGTGAGCGTTATCGGGGAACCGGGCCCAGCTGGTTTCTAGTGAGGTTGAGATGGAGATTCTCACTCTGCAAAGTGACATTAACCTCAAAGCCCATTAACCTTACTGATGGACATTTGGAGGACTCAATTGAGTTACAGTTTCAGGTTATACTGACAATTATAGGGCACTTGTGGACGTTATGCAATGCCTAGCTTCCCATTAAAAGGTAGTTGTTGTTTTTTGGCCCTTAAAAGCAGGCTGATTTGGCCTATTTATTTTTGCAAGTGTGACAAATAACTCTTGACATTTTGTATTAAAATTGTGTTTAAATGTGTTGTGTAATGGGATTTAGAGAAAAATTATAATTATAGAAGAATTATAGAAGAATTATAAATACAATTTATAATTGTACACTTCTTATATAAATTCCTATAAATAGGATTGGTTGATGGATAAAAATAATCTAATAATTAATATTAATTTAAAATGCTTGTGAGAAATGATTTACATTGTGTAAAAAGTGCCTCAGTGTTTATGTTTGTTTTATGACATATTTTAAAAATGAGAAATTGTTTATTGTTATATAAAAAATTGCATTTCTTTCTTTTTGCTCTATAAAAAACGTACCGAATCGTGTCAGCACTGTATCATATTGAATAACCGTGAATTTCGTGAACAGTTACACCCCAAATATATAATTATAAATTCAATTGTCATAGCATTTAAGAATATTACTGTTTGTTGTTGTATTTTTCAAAACTTGAAATGTGTGTGTGTGTGTGTGTGTGTGTGTGTGTGTGTGTGTGTGTGTGTGTGTGTGTGTGTGTGTGTGTGTGTGTGTGTGTGTGTGTGTGTGTGTGTGTGTGTGTGTGTGTGTGTGTGTGTGTGTGTGTGTGCGCCTATATCAAACAAGTAGCCATCTAGACTATTTTATTCCTTCAGGGAGCCCTCACAAAAAGGTTGTGGAGACCCCTGGTTTAAACCTTTTGAGCATCCTTTGCGCAGAAATTAGTTCAATAGGTCAGATATGGACATTCTACCCAGAAAACACCATAGAGTTTGCCCAGATCCGGCCCACATCTGGCACACCTGGATACCCCACATCCCAGATCTGGACCGAAACTATGTTGCTGTCTGGGTAAATGGCTTAGGAAACATCAACTAGAAAGTTCAAGATCAAGTACTCTTGGGCCAGGAATATGTTCATATGTTCAAAAACATCATAAGAAGTAAATTTCTCTGTATACATAATGATCAAGTACCAGTGGGCCAGAAATATTTCCAGTAGGTCATTATAATATAACATTAGAAATAATCTATTTATATTGTTTAAAACATTTTGACGAGCCTTTGACCTGAAATTAGTTCAATAGGTCAGATATGTAGGCCTACTGCTCTATGGCTTAGAGAAGCAACAGAAGGAGTCTATGAGTATGTCTACAAAGTTCAAGATCAAGTAGTCTTCTCCAGGGTCTCCGCCCAGTGGGACGAGCCCCGAACACCTCACAGGGAAGGCGTCCAGGAGGCATCCGGAACAGATGCCCAAGCCACCTCAGCTGACCCCTCTCGATGTGGAGTAGGCTACAATATTTACAATATTTATTGTAACCACATTTCTGTTCTGAAGCGAGAACATCATATGAATGGTTGCTTTACAATGCATAGAAGCATTGTAAAGCATAGAAGAGATAGTTGCATTGCATTTCAAGAAAGAACTAACTTCTATGCATTAAAAACAGAAAACGTGCTTTTCGCATTACATTATAAATTGTGTTTTCGCATTGCATACCAAACTGTTCCTTTTTATATTGAAGGGAAATTATTGCAATAGCCATTCTACTATAATGCACGCAATAACTAAAAATTTCCTCTGTGCAATGAAAAGACTTAACATATGATATGTGCTTTCCTGTGCATTTCCAATCTATAACAATTTAATTTATGCACTGACGAGAAAACATCAAATGAGCTGTCGCTTTGCAATGCTGTTGCATTTGTGTCATGAAGAGAGATTGTTGCATTAGCTGTTGCTTTGCAATGCAATAACTCATTTCGATGTGCATAACTCCGTCTCTGTCCGTACGTTACAATAACTATCGCATATACAATAATATGCATAGCAATTGCATAACAAACTGTTCCTTTTTATATTGAAGGAAAATTATTGAATAGCCATTATATTGTAATGCACACAATAATGAACAAATTCCTCTGTGCAATGATACAACATGTTCTTTCGCGTGCATTTCTATATAATTCAACTAATTCATTTGTGCACTGACAAGAAAACATCACATGAGCTGTCTTTAGAATGAATAGAATAACCAACTTGTTCCTTTGTGCAACGAAGAGATGTGCAATAAATGTGCTTTTGGATTCATTGCACATACGATCAAACGTTGTCCATTGAAGAATAACACTTGTGCTTTTTCATGCTTTTCCATGCAACAATTAACTTATTTAGTTGTGTAACTGAGACATCATTGCCTTTAAATTTTGGATTTGTTTGATGAAGATAAATTGGTGCATTAGCTGTTGCTTTAAAATGCAATAACTCATTCCGATGTGCATAGAGCTGATAGTTGCATTGCAAGAAAGAACTAACTTCTGTGCAATGAAAACAGATAACGTGCTTTTGCCCATTGCATTATATATTGTGCTTTCGCATTGCAATTGCATACTAAACTAGTCCTTTTTATATTGATGGGAAATTTTTGCAATAGCCATTCTACTGTAATGCTAGAACTAACATTTTCCTTTCGCAATGAAAAGACATAACATAAGTGCTTTTCCGTGCATTTCCAATCTACAACTAATTCATTTGCACTGACGAGAAAATATCAAATGAGCGGTCAGTTTACAATGCCTAAAATTACTAACTCATTATTCAAATCCATTATTCAAATGACACTTGTGCATTCGCATACAACTACAACTAACTACCACTAACTTGTTCAGAAATAACTGAAGAGAAATCAATGCATTTAGATGTTGCATTCATGTGATAAAGAGAAATTGTTGCATTAGCTGTTGCTTTACAATGCAATAACTCATTCTGATGTGCATAGAGCAGATAGTGGCATGGCAAGAAAGAGCTAACTTCTGTGCAATGAAAACAGATAACATGCTTTTCCTATTGCATTATATATTGTGCTTTCGCATTGCAATTGCACACTTTTTATATTGAAGGGTAATTATTGCAATAGCCATTTTACTATAATGCACGCAAGAACTAACATTTTCCTCTGTGCAATGAAAAGACAATAACATAAGTGCTTTTCCGTGCATTTCCAATCTACAACTAATTTGTGCACAGACGAGAAAACATCAGCTGTCGCTTTACAATGCAATAACTAATTGCGATGTGCATAGAGCACATGTGCATAGTTGCATTGCAAGAAAGAACTAACTTCTGTGCAATGAAAACAGATGACGTGCTTTTCCCATTGCATAACTAGTCATTTTCATATTGAAGATAAATTATTGCCATAGGAATTCTACTCTATTGCACGCTAAAACTAACATTGCACGCTAAAACTAACATTTTCCTTTTGCAATGAAAAGACATAACATATGTGCTTCCTCGTGCATTTCCAATCTACAACTAATTCATTTTTGCACAGTTTACAATGTCTAAATTTACTAGCTTATTCCATTACATCGCATACAACTACAACTAACTATTATACTTTCACTAACATTCAGAAATAACTGAAGGGAAATCATTGCATTTAGATGTTGCATTAAAGAGAAATCGTTGCATTAGCTGTTGCTTTACAATGCGTGTTTTACAGCCAGACAGTGGTCAAAATTTGACCTGCTTTTCCAACACCGAGTGAGGTCGTATGAATTGTTATGAATTAGCCACTTTTTAATCATTCGTCGAATTCATACGACTTGGTCGTGAGATCGGGTTGGCTTTTCATATTTTTGGCAAAACGGTCATTTGACTTTCTATAAATATTCATTGACTCCATCTGATATTTCATCATTCAGAAAGTAACCTATTTTGACCTACTTAATATATATTTCTGTCCAAAGAGTCGTTGAATTTGAACTTTCCAAAAATACTCATTGACTCATTCTGATGTTTCTTCAGTCAGACAGTGGTCCATATTTGACCTACTTAACACATTTCTCTCCAAAGAGTCTTTGAACTTGAACTTTCCATAAATACTCATTGTGTCCCTCTGATGTTCAAGTTCACTTATTGAGACAGTCAATACTGACTGTCTGGCTGAAGAAATATCAAATGAGTCAATGAGTATTTTTGGAAAGTTCAAATTCAACAACTCTATGGACAGAAATATATAGGTCAAAGTAGGTTTGACCTACTTTCTGGCTGATGAAACATCAGCAGGTTCAAAAAGTTCAAGTTCAAAGACTCTGTGGAGAGAAATATGTTAAGTAGGTCAAATATTGACCACTGTCTGGCTGATGAAACATGTGAATGTGAAAGCACAATATATAATGCAATGGAAAAGCATGTTATCTGTTTTCATTGCACAGAATAGTTCTTTCTTGCTATGCAACTATCTGCTCTATGCACATCGGAATGAGTTATTGCATTGTAAAGCAACAGTCAATGCAACAATTTCTGTTTATCACAAGAATACAATATCTAAATGCAATGATTTCCCTTCAGTTATTTCTGAATAAGTTAGTGGTAGTATGTAGTTCTAGCGTGCATTATAGTAGAATGGCTATTGCAATAATTTCTATACAATATGAATTTGACTAGTTTAGTGTGCAATTGCAATGCAAAAGCACAATATATAATGCAATGGGAAAAGCACGTTATCTGTTTTCATTGCATATAATTTATTTATTTCTTGCAATGTAACTATCTTTTCTATGCACATCTGAATGAGTTAGTTATTGCATGCATTGTAAAGCAACAACTATTGCAACGATTTCTCTTTACCACACGAATGCAACATCTAAATGCAATGATTTCCCTTCAGTTATTTCTGAATAAGTTAGTGGTAGTGTGTAGTTAGTTGTAGTTGTGTGCGAATGCACAAGTGTTATTTGAACAATGGAATGGGCTAGTAATTTGTAGTAATAGTGTTATAGTAGTATATAATAATATAATATATAATATAGTATATAATAGTAATGGTGTTTTCTCGTCAATGCACAAATGAATTAGTTGTAGATTGGAAATGCACGGGAAAGCATGTTATGTCTTTTCATTGCACAGAGGAATATATGTTCGTTATTGCGTACATTAAGACTCAACACAAAGACTCGTCAAAAGGTTTTAAACAATATAAACTTATAGACTCCTTCTGATGTTATATTAGATATACATAGGTCCCTATTTGACCTACTGAACATATTTCTGGCCCACTGGTACTTGATCATAGGTTCCTACAGAGAGAAATTTACTTCTAATTATGTTGTTTTAGTTAGAAAGATTTTTGACCTACTGAACATATTTCTGGACAAAGAGTTCTTGATCTTGAACTACCTATACATTCTCATAGACTACTTCTGATGCTTCCTAAGCCATATATGACCTATTGAACTCATTTCTCTGCAAAGGATGTTCAAAAGGTTTTAAACAATAGAAACTTATAGACTCCTTCTGATGTTATATATACTATAGATAGCTTCCTTTTACCTACTGAATATAGTTCTGGCCCATGAGTACTAGATCTTCAACTTTCTAAACATACTAATTAACTTATTTTGATTTTACTTCAGCCAGAGTTCTTATTTTGACTTCTGAAAATATTTCTGGCCAAAGAGTTCTTAAACATTAAGTTATACAGAATTACCTCTTATGATGTTATTTTAGCCAGACAGATATTTGACCTACTGAAAATATTCCTGGACCAATAGTACTTGATCTTGAACTTTCTATCCATACTCATAGACTCTTTCTGATGCTTGCTAAGCCACAGAAAAGTCCAACATCTAACTGACGCTTTACCTTTAGCGTGAGCTAGATGGTAGGGTAGGTTTATGTCTGGGGTAGGGGTTAGATAGTGTCATCTAACTGACGTTAAAGGGTGCCCTAAAACATCGGATGTTGACGTATGGTCAAAAGCGTCAGTTAGATGACATCTTGGGATGAGAACGGGCTGACTGAACATATTTCTGGCCCAAGGGTACTTAATCTTTAACTTTCTATACATATAGACTCCTTCTGATGCTTTCTAAGCCATATAGAGTTTTCATATTGACCGACGGAACTCATTTCCAGTCAAAGAATCGTCAAAAGATACTAACCAATAGAAACTTATAGACTCCTGATGTTAAATAAACTATAGATAGGGGTCCATATTTGACCTACTTAAAATATTTCTGTCCATAGAGTCTTTGAACTTGAATTTTCCAAAAACACTCATTGACTCAATCTGATGTTTCATCTTACCATGGCCAGAAATAAGTTAAGGTTAAATATGGACTCTCCTGCTTAAGAAACATCAGAAGGACTCAATGAGTATTATGGAAAGTTCAAGTTCAAAGACTCTTTGGCCAGAAACATGTTAAGTAGGTCAAATATTGACCACTGTCTGGCTCATGAAACATTAGTAGGAGTCTATGAGTATATATGTAAAGTTCAAGTTCAAAGACTCTTTTCCCAGAAATATGTTAAGCAGGTCAATCTTGGACCACTGTCTGTCAGATGAAACATCAGATTGCGTCAATCAATCAAACATCAATGAGTGTTTATGGAAAGTTCAATTTCAAAGACTCTTTGGAAAAAATATGTTAAGTAGGTCAAATATGGACAGGAGTAAATGAGTATAAAAAGAGATTGAGGTTGATTGCTCATGAAACAGCAGCACAAGGACTCAATAAGTAATTCTCAGAAGGACTCAAAACAGCAGAAAGGACTACAAAGAGTATTTATGGAAAGTTCAAGTTCAAAGACTCTTTGGCCAGAAACATGTGAAGTAGGTCACATATGGACCACTGTCTGGCTAGGAAAAAAAACATCAAAGGAGTTAATGAGTATTTATGGAAAGGTCAAGGTCAAAAACTCTTTGGACAGAAATTTGTTAAGTAGGTCAAATATGGACCACTGTCTGTCTGGGAAAAAAAAACATTGAAGGAGTTAATGAGTATTTATGGAAATCTCAAGGTCAAAGACTCTTTGGACAGAAATTTGTTAAGTGGGTCAAATATGGAGCACTGTCTGGCTGAAAAAAACATCAAAGGAGTTAATGGGTATTTATGGAAAGTTCAAGTTCAAAGACTCTTTGGAAAAAAAATATGTTAAGTATAGGTCAAATATGGACAGGAGTAAATGAGTATAAAAAGAGATTGTGGTTGATTGCTCAAGAAGCAGCAGAAGGACTCAATAAGTAGTTCTCAGAAGGACTCAAAACAGCAGAAGGACTACAATGAGTAAATATGGAAAGTTCAAGTTCAAAGACTCTTTGGCCAGAAACATGTTAAGTAGGTTAACTATGGACCACTGTCTGGCTGATGAAACAACAGAAGGACTCAATAAGTAGTTATGGAATGTTCAAGTTCCAAGACTCTTTGGAAACATTTATTAAGTAGGTCAAATATGGTCAGGAGTAAATGAGTATAAATAGAGAATAAGGACTAATGCTCATGAAACAGCAGCAGAATGACTCAATAAATAGTTCTCAGAAGGAATCAAAACAGCAGAAGGACTCAATAAGTATTTATAAGTTCAAGTTCAAAGACACTTTGACCAGAAACATGTTAAGTAGGTCAAATATGGACCACCGTTTAGCTGATGAAACAGCAGAAGGACTCAATAAGTAGTTATGGAAAGTTCAAGTTTAAAGATTCTTTGGCCAGAAACATGTTAAGTAAGTCAAATATTGACCACTGTCTGGCTCATGAAACATTAGTAGGAGTCTATGAGTATATATGTAAAGTTCAAGTTCAAAGACTCTTTTCCCAGAAATATGTTAAGCAGGTCAATCATGGACCACTGTCTGTCAGATGAAACATCAGATTGCGTCAATCAATTAAACATCAATGAGTGTTTATGGAAAGTTCAATTTCAAAGACTCTTTGGAAAAAATATGTTAAGTAGGTCAAATATGGACAGGAGTAAATGAATATAAAAAGAGATTGAGGTTGATTGCTCATTGCTCATGAAACAGCAGCAGAAGGACTCAATAAGTAATTCTCAGAAGGACTCAAAACAGCAGAAGGACTACAAAGAGTATTTATGGAAAGTTCAAGTTCAAAGACTCTTTGGCCAGAAACATGTGAAGTAGGTCAAATATGGACCACTGTCTGTCTGGAAAAAAAAATCAAAGGAGTTAATGAGTATTTATGGAAAGTTCAAGGTCAAAGACTCATTCGACAGAAATTTGTTAAGTTGGTCAAATATGGACCACTGTCTGTCTGGAAAAAAAAACATCAAAGGAGTTAATGAGTATTTATGGAAAGTTCAAGTTCAAAGACACTTTGACCAGAAACATGTTAAGTAGGTCAAATATGGACCACTGTCTGGCTGATGAAACAGCAGAAGGACTCAATAAGTAGTTATGGAAAGTTCAAGTTCAAAGATTCTTTGGACAGAAATATTTTTAGTTGGTCAAACATGGACCACTGTCTGGCTGAAAAAAAAACATCAAAGGAGTTAATGAGTATTTGTGGAAAGTTCAAGGTCAAAGACTCTTTGGACAGAAATTTGTTATAGGTCAAAAATGGGCCACTGTCTGGTTGATGAAACACCAGAAGGAGTTCAGAAAAGATCTAGTTCCCATTCAGGGAACTTCGAGCTGCGTGTAAACGCCGTGGGAACGCCTCTGCGTGACGAGTCATGAAGCACGTATGAAATCTGTCCAATGGCGAGACGGAACGTCATAGGCGGGGTGACGTATCGACCAGGAAACTATAAAGCATCCCCGAAACACAAGCGCAACAGCTTCTGAGTCTTCACAAGCGCTCTATGTATGAATTTGTCTGTCTGAAAATATTGTATTATAAATATATAAGTGAAAATGGCGAGCAAACAACAGCATTTCAGAAAGTGTATCACGGGTGGGGATACTCACGATCTGTGTGTTGCTTGTTTGGGAGTGCAGCATGCTCAGTCGGCTCTCGAGGGGGCTGGCTGTGAGCATTGCGAGTGTCTGCCCATGAAGACACTCCGCTCCCGCCGGGCACTCTTCGAGGAGAGTGGTTCGGTGCGCGCTCCCCGCGGCTCGGGTCCCGCTGCTGCCGAGGCACAGCGAAGGCTTGCGTCGTGGGGATCGCAGATGGATCTATCAGCGGGGATGGAGACGGGCTCCGCCCTTTCTCTGCCCTTACCTGGTAGATCCAGTGCCTCAGATCTCGCTGCGGGGGTCCGCGCTGCGGTTTCTCCTGCCCGGGCTGAGGCGCCATCGCTTCAATTATCCAGTTCTGAGGAGCTGGATGTTGAAAGTGTGGATGCAGAGTCGATGGACTCAGTGGAGATCGGGGACTCGCCATCCCAGTCTCCCGCGAATGTAGAGCTGATGGAGGTTTTGACTCGGGCTGTAGAAAAATTAAGCATTGAATGGCCAGTTGAGAAACAAGAGTCGAGGGTGAAGAGTAAAATGGATGAGAGATTTTTAGCGTCACACTCACTACCTCCGCGCTGGTGTTTGCCCTTCTTTCCCGATCTACACACCGAGGTGTGTAGATCGTGGAACAAACCAGTGTCAGCTAGAATTTTGACACACCAGACCACGACTTATTCCAATATTGCTGGGTCTAGGAGGCAGGGTTATGGGGCGATGCCGAGGATGGAGGAAGTTTTGGCGAGCCATCTTTCTCCTGAGACGGCATTGTCTTTTAAAACACCGGCGTTGCCCACCAAGCCACTCAGAAATACTTCGGTTTTGGTGGGCAAAGCTTATTCAGCGGCGGGACAGGCAGCATCTTGCTTGCATACGATGGCCATTCTCCAGGCGTATCAAGCAGATCTGCTGAAGGATATGAGCGAGGGGGAGGTCGTCAGCACTGACGTGATTAAAGAGCTGCGTCAGGCGGCAGATATTTCTCTCCGTGCCACCAAGGAGACGGCCAGATCAGTCGGCCGGTCTATGGCAGCCCTGGTGGCCACGGAGAGGCATTTGTGGCTAAATTTGTCTAATATGAAGGAGAGAGATAAAGCTTTTCTCCTGGATGCGCCGCTGTCGACCGAAGGTCTTTTTGGTGGTTCTGTGAACGCAGTAATTGAAAGATTCCAAGAAGGAAGAAAGCAGGCAGCGGCGCTCCAGAAATGTCTCCCCCTCCGTACTCATCCTTCTGGGGCTGCTGGGCGAGAGCAGCCCCGCCCGTCGGGTTCCACGCATAGGGCGCAGCAGAAGAAGAGTGTCGCGTCTCGGGCTCCTCCCCAGCAAAACTGGGCCGAGACGCGGCGTTCTCAGGCGAGGTCTTCCCGGGACAGAACCGATCTGAGGACGGTTATTGTCGCCAGGAAGGCCTCGTCGAAGAAGCCCTGACGCCACTGGTGTCAGGCTACTGAGGGTGGTCCCCACCGTGAGACAGAGGTGTTCGCCGCTGAATCCGGCGCCCGCTCTCTCTCGGTGCCCTCAGGGGTCCGTTCTGCCAACCCTGCCTGTAATGGGGGGCGCAGACGGTCCCAGCGAGCGATTTCCCGAGGGACGCTCGTTTGCTTCGAGGAGCGATACAGAACGGTCGTTAAACCCTGCCTGTGCGCGGTCACAGGGCGCTGTTTCTGTTTTAAAAACTACTCCAGAGGCCAGTCTCGAGAGACTGGTACCCTTAGTAGAATTTCTGGTAGAATGGGGAAGTCTTCCAAATATATCTCGTTGGGTCCTGCAGACTATCGAACGTGGGTACGCGATCCAGTTCAGGTCGCGTCCACCTCGTTTTCGGGGGGTTTTGCCCACAGTGGTGACCCCCGAGCAGGCTCTGGTTATGGAACAAGAGGTGAAAGCTCTGTTTCTGAAGGGGGCGATAGAACGAGTTCTTCCTCCCGACAGAGAGCTGGGGTATTACAGCCGATACTTCATTGTTCCAAAGAAGGATGGGGGGCTGCATCCGATTTTAGACCTGCGCCTCTTAAATCGGTCAGTAGGGAAGCTCAAGTTCAAAATGCTAACTCTCAAGCAGATCGTGTCACAGATCAGGTCCGAGGACTGGTTTGTCACGATAGACCTAAAAGACGCGTACTTCCATATCTCCATCCTTCCGCAACATCGGAAGTTCCTGAGGTTCGCTTTTGGGGGCGAAGCGTACCAATATCGGGTCCTTCCATTCGGCCTAGCGTTATCTCCTCGAACCTTCACGAAATGCATGGACGCGGCCTTGGCTCCGCTGCGTCTCCAGGGCATTCGCATTTTAAATTACATCGACGATTGGTTGATTCTGGCTCAATCGGAGCATCAGGCGATTCGGCATCGAGATGCTGTCCTCGCCCACATCAGAAGGTTGGGGTTGAGACTCAACGCCAAGAAGAGTGTGCTTTCGCCAGTTCAGCGGACCACTTTTCTAGGCGTGGTATGGGATTCGACGACGATGCAGGCACGTCTGTCGCCGGCTCGTATAGCCTCGATTATCTCAACTGTCAAGCAAGTGAAGCTAGGCCAGTCACTCACTGTAAAGGAATTCCAGAGAATTCTGGGTCTGATGGCAGCAGCATCCAACGTGTTACCGTGCGGCCTGCTGTACATGAGACCACTACAGTGGTGGCTCAGGACCAAGGGGTTCTCCCCGAGGGGAAACCCGCTCCGCAAGATCAAGGTCACGCGACGTGGTCTCCGTGCCCTGGCTATGTGGAAAGAACCTTGGTTCCTGTCCCTGGGACCTGCGCTGGGAGCCCCGTGTCGCCGGGTAACGGTGACGACGGATGCCTCTCTCACGGGTTGGGGAGCGATCATGAGTGGTCGCTCGGCCCGCGGGCTGTGGCAAGACCATCATCTCCGATGGCATATAAATTGTCTAGAGATGATGGCGGTGTTTCAGGCTCTGAAACACTTTCTCCCAGACCTCAGAGATCATCATGTTCTTGTCCGGTCAGACAACATGTCTGTGGTCTCTTACATAAACCACCAGGGGGGTCTGCGCTCACGTCCATTGTACAAGCTGGCGCGCCAGATCCTGTTGTGGTCCCAGGGGAAACTTCGGTCGCTGAGAGCGATTTATATCCCAGGATACTTAAATCGGGGAGCGGACATCCTGTCGAGGCAGGGGCCGAGGCCCGGGGAGTGGAGACTTCACCCCGAGGTGGTGGAGCTCCTTTGGAGGCACTTCGGTCGGGCCGAAGTGGACCTCTTTGCATCCAGGGAGAATTCACACTGCCCGCTGTGGTTTTCCCTGAGTCCTCCAGCTCCATTGGGGCTGGATGCGTTGGTACAGGAGTGGCCGAGGGCACCCCTGTACGCATTTTCCCCCGTTGCTCTGCTCCCAGGGGTTCTGGAAAGGATTCGCCAGGAGGGGGTCAGTGTACTTCTGGTGGCCCCCCACTGGCCAACCAGGGTATGGTTTGCGGACCTGATTTCCCTTCTCGAGGGTCCTCCTCTGGAGATTCCGGTCAGGAGGGACCTTCTGTCTCAAGCAGACGGGGGGATACTCCACCCCCGTCCGGAACTGTGGAGGTTGTGGGCTTGGCCTCTGAGGGGGCCCAGCTCATAGATTCGGGTCTCTCGACTGAGGTCGTGGAGACCATCCTCCAGTCCAGAGCCCCATCCACGAGGAAGTTGTATGCCTTGAGGTGGAAACTGTTCACCTCTTGGTGTGGAGAGCGACAGTTGGATCCAGTTAACTGCCCGTTGTCGGCAGTGCTGGAATTCCTTCAGGAACGCTTCTCCACAGGGTTATCGTACTCCACACTAAAGGTGTACGTGGCGGCCCTATCCGCTTACCATGTTCCTTTGAGTGGAGCTTCTCTTGGGAGACATACCCTGGTAACCCGTTTCCTTCGTGGTATCCTGAGGCTGAGGCCGGTAGTGCGTACGAGGGTACCGACCTGGGATCTAGCGGTTGTGTTGGAGGGGCTCTGTTTAGCCCCTTTCGAGCCCATTGATGAGGTGCCTGAGAAGTTTGTTACTCTCAAAACCATCTTTCTCCTAGCCATCTCTTCCCTAAAGAGGATTGGAGATATTCAGGCGCTGTCGGTTTCCCCCTCGTGCTTGGAATTTGCTCCCGGTATGGTGAAGGCTTTCATCCTCCCTAGACCGGGGTATGTTCCGAAGGTTCCAACTACGGTTGTCAAACCTATAGTGCTACAGGCCTTCTGTCCTCCTCCGTTTCGGACACCAGACCAGGAGAAACTAAATCTGCTCTGCCCGGTGAGGGCCTTAGACGTGTATGTCCATAGAGCTGCCCTGTGGGAAATCAGAACAATTATTTGTCTGCTTTGGGCCTCCTAATAGAGGTTCTGCGGCGTCTAAGCAGAGAATGAGTAAGTGGGTGGTCGAGGCCATTTCACTTGCTTATGAGTCCTTGGTCAGCCTTCTCCCTTGGCTGTCCGGGCTCATTCAACCCGGAGTATGGCTGCCTCTAAGGCATTATTATCAGGAGTTCCCTTGTGTGACATCTGTGAGGCGGCAGGATGGTCTTCACCACACACATTTGTGAAGTTTTACCATCTGGACTTCAGCTCCACCCCAGGGGCGCAGATGCTTTCGTCAGAATGTGCACTCTGATATTCATACAACGGACACCTGCTCGCATGGCGGCGTTGGTATTAGCGTTCCCACGGCGTTTACACGCAGCTCGAAGTTCCCTGAATGGGAACGTCTCTGGTTACGTATGTAACCTTAGTTCCCTGAAGGGAACGAGACGCTGCGTGTCCATGCCATACTCCCAGCATGCCCGTGAGCGCTTGCTTCAGTCCTATCAGAAGCTGTTGCGCTTGTGTTTCGGGGATGCTTTATAGTTTCCTGGTCGATACGTCACCCCGCCTATGACGTTCCGTCTCGCCATTGGACAGATTTCATACGTGCTTCATGACTCATCACGCAGAGGCGTTCCCACGGCGTTTACACGCAGCGTCTCGTTCCCTTCAGGGAACTAAGGTTACATACGTAACCAGAGACC
>NW_024121311.1:29387-51923 GCF_016745375.1 Pimephales promelas | reverse complement strand
CAAAAAGGTTTTAAACAATATAAACTTATAGACTCCTTCTGATGTTAATATTAGATATACATAGGTCGCCTATTTGACCTACTGAACATATTTCTGGCCCACTGGTACTTGATCATAGGTTCCTACAGAGAGAAATTTACTTCTAATTATTTTGTTTTAGTTAGAAAGATTTTTGACCTACTGAACATATTTCTGGACAAAGAGTTCTTGATCTTGAACTACCTATACATTCTCATAGACTACTTCTGATGCTTCCTAAGCCATATATGACCTATTGAACTCATTTCTCTGCAAAGGATGTTCAAAAGGTTTTAAACAATAGAAACTTATAGACTCCTTCTGATGTTATATATACTATAGATAGCTTCCTTTTACCTACTGAATATAGTTCTGGCCCATGAGTACTAGATCTTCAACTTTCTAAACATACTAATTAACTTATTTTGATTTTACTTCAGCCAGAGTTCTTATTTTGACTTCTGAAAATATTTCTGGCCAAAGAGTTCTTAAACATTAAGTTATACAGAATTACCTCTTATGATGTTATTTTAGCCAGACAGATATTTGACCTACTGAAAATATTTTTGGACCAAGAGTACTTGATCTTGAACTTTCTATTCATACTCATAGACTCTTTCTGATGCTTGCTAAGCCACAGAAAGTCCAACATCTAACTGACGCTTTACCTTTAGCGTGAGCTAGATGGTAGGGTAGATTTATGTCTGGGGTATAGGGTTAGATAGTGTCACCTAACTGACGTTAAAGGGTGCCCTAAAACATTGGATGTTGACGTATGGTCAAAAGTGTAAGTTAGGTGACATCTAGGGATGAGAACGGGCTGACTGAACATATTTCTGGCCCAAGAGTACTTGATCTTGAACTTTCTATACATATAGACTCCTTCTGATGCTTTCCTAAGCCATATAGAGTTTTCAATATTGACCGACGGAACTCATTTCCAGTCAAAGAATCGTCAAAAGATACTAACCAATAGAAACTTATAGACTCCTGATGTTAAATAAACTATAGATAGGGGTCCATATTTGACCTACTTAAAATATTTTCTGTCCATAGAGTCTTTTGAACTTGAATTTTCCAAAAACACTCATTGACTCAATCTGATGTTTCATCTTACCATGGCCAGAAATAAGTTAAGGTTAAATATGGACTCTCCTGCTTAAGAAACATCAGAAGGACTCAATGAGTATTATGGAAAGTTCAAGTTCAAAGACTCTTTGGCCAGAAACATGTTAAGTAGGTCAAATATTGACCACTGTCTGGCTCATGAAACATTAGTAGGAGTCTATGAGTATATATGTAAAGTTCAAGTTCAAAGACTCTTTTCCCAGAAATATGTTAAGCAGGTCAATCTTGGACCACTGTCTGTCAGATGAAACATCAGATTGCGTCAATCAATCAAACATCAATGAGTGTTTATGGAAAGTTCAATTTCAAAGACTCTTTGGAAAAAATATGTTAAGTAGGTCAAATATGGACAGGAGTAAATGAGTATAAAAAGAGATTGAGGTTGATTGCTCTCATGAAACAGCAGCACAAGGACTCAATAAGTAATTCTCAGAAGGACTCAAAACAGCAGAAAGGACTACAAAGAGTATTTATGGAAAGTTCAAGTTCAAAGACTCTTTGGCCAGAAACATGTGAAGTAGGTCACATATGGACCACTGTCTGGCTAGGAAAAAAAACATCAAAGGAGTTAATGAGTATTTATGGAAAGGTCAAGGTCAAAAACTCTTTGGACAGAAATTTGTTAAGTAGGTCAAATATGGACCACTGTCTGTCTGGGAAAAAAAAACATTGAAGGAGTTAATGAGTATTTATGGAAATCTCAAGGTCAAAGACTCTTTGGACAGAAATTTGTTAAGTGGGTCAAATATGGAGCACTGTCTGGCTGAAAAAAACATCAAAGGAGTTAATGGGTATTTATGGAAAGTTCAAGTTCAAAGACTCTTTGGAAAAAAAATATGTTAAGTATAGGTCAAATATGGACAGGAGTAAATGAGTATAAAAAGAGATTGTGGTTGATTGCTCAAGAAGCAGCAGAAGGACTCAATAAGTAGTTCTCAGAAGGACTCAAAACAGCAGAAGGACTACAATGAGTAAATATGGAAAGTTCAAGTTCAAAGACTCTTTGGCCAGAAACATGTTAAGTAGGTTAACTATGGACCACTGTCTGGCTGATGAAACAACAGAAGGACTCAATAAGTAGTTATGGAATGTTCAAGTTCCAAGACTCTTTGGAAAACATTTATTAAGTAGGTCAAATATGGTCAGGAGTAAATGAGTATAAATAGAGAATAAGGACTAATGCTCATGAAACAGCAGCAGAATGACTCAATAAATAGTTCTCAGAAGGAATCAAAACAGCAGAAGGACTCAATAAGTATTTATAAGTTCAAGTTCAAAGACACTTTGACCAGAAACATGTTAAGTAGGTCAAATATGGACCACCGTTTAGCTGATGAAACAGCAGAAGGACTCAATAAGTAGTTATGGAAAGTTCAAGTTTAAAGATTCTTTGGCCAGAAACATGTTAAGTAAGTCAAATATTGACCACTGTCTGGCTCATGAAACATTAGTAGGAGTCTATGAGTATATATGTAAAGTTCAAGTTCAAAGACTCTTTTCCCAGAAATATGTTAAGCAGGTCAATCATGGACCACTGTCTGTCAGATGAAACATCAGATTGCGTCAATCAATTAAACATCAATGAGTGTTTATGGAAAGTTCAATTTCAAAGACTCTTTGGAAAAAATATGTTAAGTAGGTCAAATATGGACAGGAGTAAATGAATATAAAAAGAGATTGAGGTTGATTGCTCATTGCTCATGAAACAGCAGCAGAAGGACTCAATAAGTAATTCTCAGAAGGACTCAAAACAGCAGAAGGACTACAAAGAGTATTTATGGAAAGTTCAAGTTCAAAGACTCTTTGGCCAGAAACATGTGAAGTAGGTCAAATATGGACCACTGTCTGTCTGGAAAAAAAAACATCAAAGGAGTTAATGAGTATTTATGGAAAGTTCAAGGTCAAAGACTCATTCGACAGAAATTTGTTAAGTTGGTCAAATATGGACCACTGTCTGTCTGGAAAAAAAAACATCAAAGGAGTTAATGAGTATTTATGGAAAGTTCAAGTTCAAAGACACTTTGACCAGAAACATGTTAAGTAGGTCAAATATGGACCACTGTCTGGCTGATGAAACAGCAGAAGGACTCAATAAGTAGTTATGGAAAGTTCAAGTTCAAAGATTCTTTGGACAGAAATATTTTTAGTTGGTCAAACATGGACCACTGTCTGGCTGAAAAAAAAACATCAAAGGAGTTAATGAGTATTTGTGGAAAGTTCAAGGTCAAAGACTCTTTGGACAGAAATTTGTTATAGGTCAAAAATGGGCCACTGTCTGGTTGATGAAACACCAGAAGGAGTTCAGAAAAGATCTAGTTCCCATTCAGGGAACTTCGAGCTGCGTGTAAACGCCGTGGGAACGCCTCTGCGTGACGAGTCATGAAGCACGTATGAAATCTGTCCAATGGCGAGACGGAACGTCATAGGCGGGGTGACGTATCGACCAGGAAACTATAAAGCATCCCCGAAACACAAGCGCAACAGCTTCTGAGTCTTCACAAGCGCTCTATGTATGAATTTGTCTGTCTGAAAATATTGTATTATAAATATATAAGTGAAAATGGCGAGCAAACAACAGCATTTCAGAAAGTGTATCACGGGTGGGGATACTCACGATCTGTGTGTTGCTTGTTTGGGAGTGCAGCATGCTCAGTCGGCTCTCGAGGGGCTGGCTGTGAGCATTGCGAGTGTCTGCCCATGAAGACACTCCGCTCCCGCCGGGCACTCTTCGAGGAGAGTGGTTCGGTGCGCGCTCCCCGCGGCTCGGGTCCCGCTGCTGCGAGGCACAGCGAAGGCTTGCGTCGTGGGGATCGCAGATGGATCTATCAGCGGGGATGGAGACGGGCTCCGCCCTTTCTCTGCCCTTACCTGGTAGATCCAGTGCCTCAGATCTCGCTGCGGGGGTCCGCGCTGCGGTTTTTCTCCTGCCCGGGCTGAGGCGCCATCGCTTCAATTATCCAGTTCTGAGGAGCTGGATGTTGAAAGTGTGGATGCAGAGTCGATGGACTCAGTGGAGATCGGGGACTCGCCATCCCAGTCTCCCGCGAATGTAGAGCTGATGGAGGTTTTGACTCGGGCTGTAGAAAAATAAAGCATTGAATGGCCAGTTGAGAAACAAGAGTCGAGGGTGAAGAGTAAAATGGATGAGAGATTTTTAGCGTCACACTCACTACCTCCGCGCTGGTGTTTGCCCTTCTTTCCCGATCTACACACCGAGGTGTGTAGATCGTGGAACAAACCAGTGTCAGCTAGAATTTTGACACACCAGACCACGACTTATTCCAATATTGCTGGGTCTAGGAGGCAGGGTTATGGGCGATGCCGAGGATGGAGGAAGTTTTGGCGAGCCATCTTTCTCCTGAGACGGCATTGTCTTTAAAACACCGGCGTTGCCCACCAAGCCACTCAGAAATACTTCGGTTTTGGTGGGCAAAGCTTATTCAGCGGCGGGACAGGCAGCATCTTGCTTGCATACGATGGCCATTCTCTCAGGCGTATCAAGCAGATCTGCTGAAGGATATGAGCGAGGGGGAGGTCGTCAGCACTGACGTGATTAAAGAGCTGCGTCAGGCGGCAGATATTTCTCTCCGTGCCACCAAGGAGACGGCCAGATCAGTCGCCGGTCTATGGCAGCCCTGGTGGCCACGGAGAGGCATTTGTGGCTAAATTTGTCTAATATGAAGGAGAGAGATAAAGCCTTTTCTCCTGGATGCGCGCTGTCGACCGAAGGTCTTTTTGGTGGTTCTGTGAACGCAGTAATTGAAAGATTCCAAGAAGGAAGAAAGCAGGCAGCGGCGCTCCAGAAATGTCTCCCCCTCCGTACTCATCCTTCTGGGGCTGCTGGGCGAGAGCAAGCCCCGCCCGTCGGGTTTCACGCATAGGGCGCAGCAGAAGAAGAGTGTCGCGTCTCGGCTCCTCCCCAGCAAAACTGGGCCGAGACGCGGCGTTCTCAGGCGAGGTCTTCCCGGGACAGAACCGATCTGAGGACGGTTATTGTCGCCAGGAAGGCCTCGTCGAAGAAGCCCTGACGCCACTGGTGTCAGGCTACTGAGGGTGGTCCCACCGTGAGACAGAGGTGTTCGCCGCTGAATCCGGCGCCCGCTCTCTCTCGGTGCCCTCAGGGGTCCGTTCTGCCAAACCCTGCCTGTAATGGGGGGCGCAGACGGTCCAGCGAGCGATTTCCCGGGGACGCTCGTTTGCTTCGAGGAGCGATACAGAACGGTCCGTTAAACCCTGCCTGTGCGCGGTCACAGGGCGCTGTTTCTGTTTAAAAACTACTCCAGAGGCCAGTCTCGAGAGACTGGTACCCTTAGTAGAATTTCTGGTAGAATGGGGAAGTCTTCCAAATATATCTCGTTGGGTCCTGCAGACTATCGAACGTGGGTACGCGATCCAGTTCAGGTCGCGTCCACCTCGTTTTCGGGGGTTTTGCCCACAGTGGTGACCCCCGAGCAGGCTCTGGTTATGGAACAAGAGGTGAAAGCTCTGTTTCTGAAGGGGGCGATAGAACGAGTTCTTCCTCCGACAGAGAGCTGGGGTATTACAGCCGATACTTCATTGTTCCAAAGAAGGATGGGGGGCTGCCATCCGATTTTAGACCCTGCGCCTCTTAAATCGGTCAGTAGGGAAGCTCAAGTTCAAAATGCTAACTCTCAAGCAGATCGTGTCACAGATCAGGTCCGAGGACTGGTTTGTCACGATAGACCTAAAAGACGCGTACTTCCATATCTCCATCCTTCCGCAACATCGGAAGTTCCTGAGGTTCGCTTTTGGGGGCGAAGCGTACCAATATCGGGTCCTTCCATTCGGCCTAGCGTTATCTCCTCGAACCTTCACGAAATGCATGGACGCGGCCTTGGCTCCGCTGCGTCTCCAGGGCATTCGCATTTTAAATTACATCGACGATTGGTTGATTCTGGCTCAATCGGAGCATCAGGCGATTCGGCATCGAGATGCTGTCCTCGCCCACATCAGAAGGTGGGGTTGAGACTCAACGCCAAGAAGAGTGTGCTTTCGCCAGTTCAGCGGACCACTTTTCTAGGTGGTATGGGATTCGACGACGATGCAGGCACGTCTGTCGCGCGGCTCGTATAGCCTCGATTATCTCAACTGTCAAGCAAGTGAAGCTAGGCCAGTCACTCACTGTAAAGGAATTCCAGAGAATTCTGGGTCTGATGGCAGCAGCATCCAACGTGTTTACCGTGCGGCCTGCTGTACATGAGACCACTACAGTGGTGGCTCAGGACCAAGGGGTTCTCCCCCGGGGGAAACCCGCTCCGCAAGATCAAGGTCACGCGACGTGGTCTCCGTGCCCTGGCTATGTGAAGAACCTGGTTCCTGTCCCTGGGACCTGCGCTGGGAGCCCCGTGTCGCCGGGTAACGGTGACGACGGATGCCTCTCTCACGGGTTGGGGAGCGATCATGAGTGGTCGCTCGGCCCGCGGGCTGTGGCAAGACCATCATCTCCGATGGCATATAAATTGTCTAGAGATGATGGCGGTGTTTCAGGCTCTGAAACTTTCTCCAGACCTCAGATCCCCCAGAGATCATGATCATTGTTCTTGTCGGTCAGACAACATGTCTGTGGTCCTTACATAAACCACCAGGGGGGTCTGCGCTCACGTCCATTGTACAAGCTGGCGCGCAGATCCTGTTGTGGTCCCAGGGGAAACTTCGGTCGCTGAGAGCGATTTTATATCCCAGGATACTTAAATCGGGGAGCGGACATCCTGTCGAGGCAGGGGGCCGAGGCCCGGGGAGTGGAGACTTCACCCGAGGTGGTGGAGCTCCTTTGGAGGCACTTCGGTCGGGCCGAAGTGGACCTCTTTGCATCCAGGGAGAATTCACACTGCCCGCTGTGGTTTTCCCTGAGTCCTCCAGCTCCATTGGGGCTGGATGCGTTGGTACAGGAGTGGCCGAGGGCACCCCTGTACGCATTTCCCCCGGTTGCTCTGCTCCCAGGGGTTCTGGAAAGGATTCGCCAGGAGGGGGTCAGTGTACTTCTGGTGGCCCCCACTGGCCAACCAGGGTATGGTTTGCGGACCTGATTTCCCTTCTCGAGGGTCCTCCTCTGGAGATTCCGGTCAGGAGGGACCTTCTGTCTCAAGCAGACGGGGGGATACTCCACCCCCGTCCGGAACTGTGGAGGTTGTGGGCTTGGCCTCTGAGGGGGCCCAGCTCATAGATTCGGGTCTCTCGACTGAGGTCGTGGAGACCATCCTCCAGTCCAAGAGCCCCATCCACGAGGAAGTTGTATGCCTTGAGGTGGAAACTGTTCACCTCTTGGTGTGGAGAGCGACAGTTGGATCCAGTTAACTGCCCGTTGTCGGCAGTGCTGGAATTCCTTCAGGAACGCTTCTCCACAGGGTTATCGTACTCCACACTAAAGGTGTACGTGGCGGCCCTATCCGCTTACCATGTTCCTTGAGTGGAGCTTCTCTTGGGAGACATACCCTGGTAACCCGTTTCCTTCGTGGTATCCTGAGGCTGAGGCCGGTAGTGCGTACGAGGGTACCGACCTGGGATCTAGGCGGTTGTGTTGGAGGGGCTCTGCTTAGCCCCTTTCGAGCCCATTGATGAGGTGCCTGAGAAGTTTGTTACTCTCAAAACCATCTTTCTCCTAGCCATCTCTTCCCTAAAGAGGATTGGAGATATTCAGGCGCTGTCGGTTTCCCCCTCGTGCTTGGAATTTGCTCCCGGTATGGTGAAGGCTTTCATCCTCCCTAGACCGGGGTATGTTCCGAAGGTTCCAACTACGGTTGTCAAACCTATAGTGCTACAGGCCTTCTGTCCTCCTCCGTTTCGGACACCAGACCAGGAGAAACTAAATCTGCTCTGCCCGGTGAGGGCCTTAGACGTGTATGTCCATAGAGCTGCCCTGTGGAGGAAATCAGAACAATTATTTGTCTGCTTTGGGCCTCCTAATAGAGGTTCTGCGGCGTCTAAGCAGAGAATGAGTAAGTGGGTGGTCGAGGCCATTTCACTTGCTTATGAGTCATTTCACTTGCTCATGAGCCTTCTCCCTTGGCTGTCCGGGCTCATTCAACCCGGAGTATGGCTGCCTCTAAGGCATTATTATCAGGAGTTCCCTTGTGTGACATCTGTGAGGCGGCAGGATGGTCTTCACCACACACATTTGTGAAGTTTTACCATCTGGACTTCAGCTCCACCCCAGGGGCGCAGATGCTTTCGTCAGAATGTGCTCTCTGATATTCATACAACGGACACCTGCTCGCATGGCGACGTTGGTATTAGCGTTCCCACGGCGTTTACACGCAGCTCGAAGTTCCCTGAATGGGAACGTCTCTGGTTACGTATGTAACCTTAGTTCCCTGAAGGGAACGAGACGCTGCGTGTCCATGCCATACTCCCAGCATGCCCGTGAGCGCTTGCTTCAGTCTTATCAGAAGCTGTTGCGCTTGTGTTTCGGGGATGCTTTATAGTTTCCTGGTCGATACGTCACCCCGCCTATGACGTTCCGTCTCCCCATTGGACAGATTTCATACGTGCTTCATGACTCATCACGCAGAGGCGTTCCCACGGCGTTTACACGCAGCGTCTCGTTCCCTTCAGGGAACTAAGGTTACATACGTAACCAGAGACGACATGTGTTCATAAGGTCAAACATGGTCTAATCTATGGTTGAAGTAACATCAAAAGATATCTATGAGTTTGCATTGTAAGTTAGCCTTTTAAAAGAATTTGGCAACAAATATGTCAAGTAGGTCAAATATTGACAACTCTCTGAATGAAAAAAAAACATCAAAGGAGTTAATGAGTGTTTTTGGAAAGTTCAAGTTCAAAGACTCTTTGGACAGAAATATTTTAAGTAGGTCAAACATGGACCACTGTCTGGCTGAAAAAAAAATACATCAATGGGGTTAATGAGTATTTATGGAAAGTTCAAGGTCAAAGACTCTTTGAACAGAAATTTGTTAAGTAGCTCAAATATGGACCAGTCTGGCTGTAAAACACATCAAAGGAGTTAATGAGTTAGTTAGGGAAAGTTCAAATTCAAAGACTTTTGCCAGAAATATGTAAAAGTAGGTCAATCATGGACAACTGTCTGGCTGATGAAACATCAGAAGAAGTTCAGAAAACATCTGAACATGTGTTCATAAGGTCAGATATGGTCTAATCTATGGTTGAAGTAAAAGTTGTCTATGAATGTGCATAGTAAGTTAGCCTTTTAAAAGAATTTGGCAAGAAATATGTTAAGTAGGTCAAATATGGACGCTCGCTCCTGCTTAAGAAACATCGGAAGGAGTCAAAGAGTATTTATGGAAAGATCAAATTCAGAAATATGTTAAGTAGGTCAAATATGGAAAGGAGTAAATGAGTAAGAATAGAGATTAAGGACTAAGGCTCATGAACAGCAGCAGAAGGACTCAATGAGTAGTTCTCAGAAGGACTCAAAACAGCAGAAGGACTCAATGAGTATTTATGGAAAGTTCGAGTTCAAAGACTCTTTGGCCCGAAACATGTTAAGTAGGTCAAATACGGGACCACTGTCTGGCTGATGAAACAGCAGAAGGACTCAATAAGTGTTTATGGAAAGTTCAAGTACAAAGACTCTTTGGACAGTATTATTTTTACGTAGGTCTGGCAGTTTGCCAGCAGCCATATCACCCTGTAGCCCAAGACTGGTTGCCCACTGAAGCTAAGCAGGGCTGAGCCTGGTTAGTACCTGGATGGGAGACCTTCTGAGAAAGCCAGGTCGCTGCTGGAAGAGGTGTTAGTGAGGCCAGCAGGGGGTGCTCACCCTGTGGTCTGTGTGGGTCCTAACGCCCCAGTATAGTAATGGGGATACTGTACTGTCAAAAGAGCACCGTCCTTCAGATGAGACGTTAAACCGAGGTCCTGACTCTCTGTGGTCATTAAAAATCCCAGGATGTCTTTCGAAAGAGTAGGGGTGTAACCCCGGCATCCTGGCCAAATATGCCCAGTGGCCTCTGTCCATCATGGCCTCCTAATCATCCCCATATATACCAATTGGCTTCATCACTGTCTCCTCTCCACCAGTAAGCTTGTGTGGTGAGCGTTCTGGCGCACTATGGCAGCCGTCGCATCATCCAGGTGGATGCTGCACACTGGTGGTGGTTGAGGAGATTCCCCCCTCTATGTGAAGCGCTTTGAGTGTCCAGAAAGGCGCTAATGAGTATTTATGGAAAGTTCAAGGTTAAAGACTCTTTGGACAGAAATTTGTTAAGTAGGTAAAATATGGGCTAAAGTCTGGCTGTAAAAAACATCAAAGGAGTTAATGAGTTATTTATGGAAAGTTCAAATTCAAAGACTTTTGCCAGAAATAGTAAAAAGTAGGTCAATCATGGACCACTGTCTCGCTGATGAAACATCAGAAGGAGTTCAGAAAACATCTAGACATGTGTTCGTAAGGTCAAATATAGTCTAATCTATGGTTGAAGTAACATCAAAATATGTCTATGAGTTTGCATAGTAAGTTAGCCTTTTAAAAGAAATTGGCAAGAAATATGTTAAGTAGGTCAAATATGGACCACTGTCTGGCTGAAAAAAAACATCAAAGGAGTTAATCGGTGGAAAGTTCAAGTTCAAAGACTGTTTGGAAAAAAATATGTCTTCGGGGTCTGCTGGACCCCAAATGACTTTTGCTTGAATTAAAAAAAATGTTCTCTTTTTCCAAATGGTATGAAACTTCCTACGGCTCTTAACACTGTCTAAAAAAAATTAAAATGGAATTCTATCTGTTTCTATGTAGGCGTGACAAAAATAGTCACACTCGTGGTCTTCGGGGTCCATTGGACCCCAAAAAAATAATATTTAATTTTGTAACAGAACAATAGTTTTTTTATATACAAATATTATTTTACTGTTTATTAATGTTTTTACTCAACATTTATGCAGTTTTTGGAGGATTAATGATATCTTTTAAATATCTATAAATTAATAAATAAATATTTATTTATCATTGGACTCAAAATAGATCATCATTAATCATCATAATTCATCATCAAAATCAGAAATAACGCAGAACACAGACAGAAATGACAGAAATTAGGTGGCACACTTCCAACAATGCAAAAAACATCCACAATCCAAAATGATCATGCTCACACACATGCACACACACACAAACACATATAGAGGAATACAATGTACAGGAACACATACAGACTATAAAAACTGTTCTTTTATCATTTGTAAAATAAAATACTCTAAAATGCAGAACCACCGCAAAAATAAATTGGTAACACTAAGACACATTGAAAATGTGCACACACACACACACACACACACACACACACACAGAAATACATTTGTAAGGCTATAAAAAAGATAAAAGAGATTAGACCAACTGTTCTATTGTTCCAAACTATTGTTCCTAGTTGTTCGATTTTCTTCCCAATTAAATTTTTTTTTTTTTTTACAAATATTTTATTTTTACTGCTTTATTTGCTAATTTGTTATTGTTGTTCAGTTGAAATAAATGATCAAATCTCAAGACTCCAACATTTCTCTTTGTAACATGTTGTTCAGGTTTGATTCTAATCATAATGTAACATTATTGAAAAATTTTTGTTTTTTCAGTACAAAAACAAATGCTAAACTTTGACAAAAAGTATTTTATTTTTTCTATAATTGTGATTTTATAATATTTAGATATGAATCCAACTGAATCCAACTTTAGAAACTATACAGTGGTATGAATAAGTTTTGGCACCCATGCTAAAGTTGCCTAAAAAGAGGAATAAAAAAATCATCTTTTGGATATTGATCTTAATCCCTTAATTAGAAAAATTAGGAAAAGTCCAACCCTTAAGGAAACCAATTTTCTTTGTGAATGAATAATGTATCATAAATAAATAAATGTTTTTCCTTAAAATACAGGGTGCATAAGTCAGGGCACCCCTATGTTAAATTCCCATAGAGTCAGGCAGATTTTTATTTTTAAAAGCCAGTTATTTCATGGACCCAGGATAATATGCATCCTGATAAAGTTCCCTTGGCCTTTGTAATTAAAATATCCCCACATCATCACACACCTTCCACCACACCTAGAGATTGGCATGGTTTTACTTCAGTTAGCCTAATAGCTGGTTTGATATGCATTGAAAGATGATCTTATGGAAAGTACCCCATGCCAATCTCTAGGTGTGGTGGAAGGTGTGTGATGATGTGGGGATATTTTAATTCCAAAGGCCAAGGGAACTTTATCAGGATGCATATTATCCTGGATCCATGAAATAACTGGCTTTTAAAAATAAAAATCTGCCTGACTTTATGGGAATTTAACATAGGGGTGCCCTGACTTATGCACCCTGTATTTTAAGGAAAAACATTTATTTATTTATGATACATTATTCATTCACAAAGAAAATTGGTGTCCTTAAAGGTTGGACTTTTCCTTATTTTTCTAATTAAGGCATTAATATCAATATCCAAAAGATGATTTTTTATTCCTCTTTTTAGGCAACTTTAGCATGGGTGCCAAAACTTATTCATACCACTGTATCTTTCAGTAATTCAAATAGTTTATAGGCCCAGTGGAGCTCTATAGCCATCTAGTGGAGCTCTATAGCCATCTAGTGGAGAAAGTGACTTATTACAAATTTTAACCTGTTTTTTCCAAAAATTAGGCATAAATCTTACATTCAACCTTGTAAAATTATCCATGGTATCCCCAGGAATGAAAGTTAGAAATCTGGGTCTTTTATAAAGTTTATTTAACACAAAATGCTGTTTTTTTGTAAAAATCCTATTTAAATAAATATTTATTTATTTATTTATTTATAGAAATAAATAAAAAAAATCATAAATCCTCAAAAAACTACACAAATGTTGAGTAAAAACATTAATAAAGAGAGTAAAATGATATTTGTTAAAAAAAAATATATATACTATTCTGTTACAAAATTAAATAATATTGTCTGGGGTCCAGTAGACCCCAAAGACCAGAATTGTTGCTTTTTTTGAAGACCATCAGAGGGTTAAGTAGGTCAAATATGGACAGGAGTAAAAGAGTATAATTAGAGACTAAGGACTAAGGCTCACGAAACAGCAGCAGAAGGGGTCAATAAGTAGTTCTCAGAAGAACTCAAAACAGCAGAAGGACTCAATGAGTATTCATGGAAAGTTCAAGTTCAAAGACTCTTTGGCCAGAAACATGTTAAGTTGGGCAAAGCACATTTGACCTACTTTCTGGCTGATGAATATGTATAAAAAGTCAAATGACTGTTTTGCCAAAAATATGAAAAGCAGGTCAAATTTTGACCACTCTCTGGCTGAAAAAAACATCAAAAAAGTAAATGAGGATTTATGGAAAGTTCAGGTTCAAAGACTCTTTGGACCAAAGGCTTATGAAAGTTTGCCCTTTAAAAGACTTTGGCCAGAATGAGATATGTAAATTAGGTCAAATATGGACTCTCCTTCTTAAGATACAACAGAAGGAGTCAAAGAGTTTTTATGGAAAGTTCAAGATCAAAGACTTTGGCCAGAAATATTTTAAGTAATTCAAGTTCAAAAACTCTTTGGACAGAAATGTTTTAAGTAGCTCAAATATGGACGTCCTGCTTAAGTAACATCAGAAGGAGTGAAAGGGTTTTATGGAAAGTGCAAGTTCAAAGACTTTTTGGCCAGAAACATGTTAAGTAGGTCAAATATGGACCACTGTCTGGCTGATGAAACATCAGAATGAGTCAATGAGTATTTTTGGAAAGTTCATGGTAAGTTCATTTATAATGCAATGGGAAAAGCACGTCATCTGTTTTCATTGCATGTAATTTATTTTTTTCTTGCAATGTAACTATATTTTCTATGCACATCGGAATGAGTTAGTTGTTGCATGCATTTCAAAGCAACAGCTAATGCAACAATGCAACATCTAAATGCAATGATTTCCTTCAGTTATTTCTGAATGTTAATGGTGGTATACTATTTCAGCGTACATATAGTAGAATGGCTATTGCAATAATTTCTCTTCAATATGAAAATGCCTAGTTTAGTGTGCAATTGCAATGCGAAAGCACAATGTATAATGTAATGGGAAAAGCACGTTATCTGTTTTCATTGCACAGATGTTAGTTCTTTCTTGCAATGCAACTATGCACATGTGCTCTATGCACATCGCACTGTAAAAAGAAAAGGTGCCTGGAGGAACCTTTTGGGGTTCTTCACTTTGCCACGCCGGCGGAACCGTCTGTAGATCCTCTAGGAACCCTTTAAAAAAGGGCCAGTTCTCTGAGGAACCACCCAGGTTTCCTGAGGAACTCTTATATTAAGCACTGTGTGGAACCGCTTTGGGTGCCTCCAGGAACCAATTTTTATTTATTTATTTATTATTATTTCATGTTGTTTCTATGGTTAGCATTAACTTCTATTATTATAAACATGCAAATACAATGTACAGGAACACATACAGACTATAAAAACTGTTCTCTTATCATTTGTAAAATAAAATACTCTCAAATGCAGAACCACCGCAAAAATAAATTGGTAAGACTAAGACACATTGAAAATGTGCACACACACACACACACACACAGGAATACATTTGTAAGGCTATAAAAAAGATAAAAGAGATTAGACCAACTGTTCTATTGTTCCAAACTATTGTTCCTAGTTGTTCGATTTTCTTCCCAATTTAATTTTTTTTTTTTTTTTTTTACAAAATATTTAATTTTTACTGCTTTATTTGCTAATTTGTTATTGCTGTTCAGTTGAAATAAATAATAAAAATCTCAAGACTCCAACATTTCTCTTTGTAACATGTTGTTCAGGTTTGATTCTAATCATAATGTAACATTATTGAAAAATTGTTGTTTTTTCAGTACAAAAACAAATGCTAAACTTTGACAAAAAGTATTTTATTTTTGCTATAATTGTGATTTTATAATATTTAGATATGAATCCAACTGAATCCAACTTTAGAAACTATACAGTGGTATGAATAAGTTTTGGCACCCATGCTAAATTTGCCTAAAAAGAGGAATAAAAAATCATCTTTTGGATATTGATCTTAATGCCTTAATTAGAAAAATGAGGAAAAGTCCAACCCTTAAGGACACCAATTTTCTTTGTGAATGAATAATGTATCATAAATAAATAAATGTTTTTCCTTAAAATACAGGGTGCACAAGTCAGGGCACCCCTATGTTAAATTCCCATAGAGTCAGGCAGATTTTTATTTTTAAAAGCCAGTTATTTCATGGATCCAGGATAATATGCATCCTGATAAAGTTCCCTTGGCCTTTGGAATTAAAATATCCCCACATCATCACACTGTCACAGTCCTCTGTCTGCACCAGTCTGTCTTGTCTTCAGCACTACACTTCCCAGGATCCTCTCGTCACCCTATCCCGTGTTCACTCCCGCATCAGCCACCTGTTCCTCGTCATCATCATCTGTTTCACCTGTTCTCACCCCATTATGTTTGATTATTCTGTGTATTTAGTTCCCTCTGTTTTAATCAATGGTTGTCGGTCGATGTTGAATGTTACCTCTGTGAAACCCCGTCCTCCTGCCTGTATGTTTAAAATAAATACGTTTCTTTGTTAATCTGGATTCCTCCCGCTACTTCTGCCTGCACTCTTGCACTCCACCACCTCATCTCGTGACAGATCGACCGACCACTAAAGAAATCTGAGCATTATGGACCTTCCAGCGGTACGCCTCCTCTGTCTGCACCAGGAAGACCGCTCCCTGGAGTCCCATACCAGGGACTTTCTGGAGTTGGCGTGCCTCACTCACTATTCGGACCACTCGCTGTGTGTTTTCTACATCGCCGGCCTCAGCGAGCGGTCCCGGGCACGCCTCCCAGGGAGCGGTCCAGAAGATAATTTCCTCGCCTGTGTGGAGTGGGTGCGGGTGTGCTGTGGATCCCCATTCTCCGTGAGGCAAGTCACCAGCACCACTCCAAAACCTGAGCCCTCATCTTCTCTGGTCACCGTCAGCCCTGCCGAGCCCGCGCTCACCGTCAGCCCTCCCAAGCCGGAACTCTCTTCACCGCTGGTTCCGTCCAGCTCTCCAGAGATTGAATGCTCTTCACCGCTGGTCCCGTCCAGCTCTCGAGAGACTGAATGCTCTTCACCGCTGGTTCCGTCCAGCTCTCCAGAGATTGAATGCTCTTCACCGCTGGTCCCGTCCAGCTCTCCAGAGACTAAATGCTCTTCACTGCTGGTTCCGTCCAGCTCTCCAGAGACTGAATGCTCTTCACCGCTGGTCCCGTCCAGCTCTCCAGAGACTGAATGCTCTTCACCGCTGGTTCCGTCCAGCTCTCCAGAGATTGAACGCTCTTCACTGCTGGTTCCGTCCAGCTCCCCAGAGACTGAATGCTCTTCACCGCTGGTTCCGTCCAGCTCTCCAGAGATTGAATGCTCTTCACCGCTGGTTCCGTCCAGCTCTCCAGAGATTGAATGCTCTTCACCGCTGGTTCCGTCCAGCTCTCCAGAGATTGAATGCTCTTCACCGCTGGTTCCGTCTAGCTCTCCAGAGATTGAATGCTCTTCACCGCTGGTTCCGTCCAGCTCTCCAGAGATTGAATGCTCTTCACCGCTGGTTCCGTCCAGCTCTCCAGAGACTGAATGCTCTTCACTGCTGGTTCCGTCCAGCTCTCCAGAGACTGAATGCTCTTCACCGCTGGCCCCGTCCAGCTCTCCAGAGACTGAATGCTCTTCACCGCTGGTTCCGTCCAGCTCTCCAGAGATTGAACGCTCTTCACTGCTGGTTCCGTCCAGCTCCCCAGAGACTGAATGCTCTTCACCGCTGGTTCCGTCCAGCTCTCCAGAGATTGAATGCTCTTCACCGCTGGTCCCGTCCAGCTCTCCAGAGACTGAATGCTCTTCACCGCTGGTTCTGTCCAGCTCTCCAGAGACTGAATGCTCTTCACCGCTGGTTCCGTCCAGCTCTCCAGAGACTGAATGCTCTTCACCGCTGGTTCCGTCCAGCTCTCCAGAGACTGAATGCTCTTTACCGCTGGTTCCGTCCAGCTCTCCAGAGACTGAATGCTCATCACCGCTGGTTCCGTCCAGCTCTCCAGAGATTGAACGCTCTTCACCGCTGGTTCCGTCCAGCTCCCCAGAGACTGAATGCTCTTCACCGCTGGTTCCGTCCAGCTCTCCAGAGACTGAATGCTTTTCACCGCTGGTTCCGTCCAGCTCTCCAGAGACTGAATGCTCTTCACCGCTGGTTCCGTCCAGCTCTCCAGAGACTGAATGCTCTTCACCGCTGGTTTCGTCCAGCTCTCCAGAGACTGAATGCTCTTCACCGCTGGTTCCGTCCAGCTCTCCAGAGACTGAATGCTCTTCACCGCTGGTTCCGTCCAGCTCTCCAGAGATTGAACGCTCTTCACCGCTGGTTCCGTCCAGCTCTCCAGAGACTGAATGCTCTTCACCGCTGGTTCCGTCCAGCTCTCCAGAGATTGAGTGCTCTTCACCGCTGGTCCCGTCCAGCTCTCCAGAGACTGAATGCTCTTCACCGCTGGTTCCGTCCAGCTCTCCAGAGACTGAATGCTCTTCACCGCTGGTTCCGTCCAGCTCTCCAGAGACTGAATGTTCTTCACTGCTGGTTCCGTCCAGCCCTCCAGAGACTGAATGCTCTTCACTGCTGGTTCCGTCCAGCCCTCCAGAGACTGTATGCTCTTCACTGCTGGTTCCGTCCAGCCCTCCAGAGACTATATGCTCTTCACTGCTGGTTCCGTCCAGCCATCCAGAGACTGAATTCTCTTCACTGCTGGTTCCGTCCAGCCCGCCAGAAACTGAATGCTCTTCACTGCTGGTTCCGTCCAGCCCTCCAGAGAATGAATGCTCTTCACTGCTGGTTCCGTCCAGCCCTCTAAAGACTGTATGCTCTTCACTGCTGGTTCCGTCCAGCCCTCCAGAGAATGAATGCTCTTCACTGCTGGTTCCGTCCAGCCCTCCAGAGACTGAATGCTCTTCACTGCTGGTTCCGTCCAGCCCTCCAGAGACTGAATGCTCTTCACTGCTGGTTCCGTCCAGCCCTCCAGAGACAGTATGCTCTTCACTGCTGGTTCCGTCCAGTCCTCCAGAGACTGAACGCTCTTCACTGCTGGTTCCGTCCAGCCCTCCAGAGAATGAATGCTCTTCACTGCTGGTTCCGTCCAGCCCTCTAAAGACTGTATGCTCTTCACTGCTGGTTCCGTCTAGCCCTCCAGAGACTGAATGCTCTTCACTGCTGGTTCCGTCCAGCCCTCCAGAGACTGAATTCTCTTCACTGCTGGTTCCGTCCAGCCCTCCAAAGACTGTATGCTCTTCACTGCTAGGTTCGTCCAGCCCTCCAGAGAATGAATGCTCTTCACTGCTGGTTCCGTCCAGCCCTCCAGAGACTGAATGCTCTTCACTGCTGGTTCCGTCCAGCCCTCCAGAGACTGAACGCTCTTCACTGCTGGTTCCGTCCAGCCCTCCAGAGACTGAACGCTCTTCACTGCTGGTTCCGTCCAGTCTCTCCGAGCCCGAGCTCTCTTCTTCGCTGGGCCCGACCAGCCCAGCTCCAGAGACCGTCCAGCCTGTGCCGGAGACCGTCCAGCCTGCTCCGCCCTGGTCTCGCCCTCAGCCTGCTCCGCCCTGGCCACGCCCTCAGCCTGCTCCGCCCTGGCCACGCCCTCAGCCTGCTCCGCCCTGGCCACGCCCTCAGCCTGCTCCGCCCTGGCCACGCCCTCAGCCTGCTCCGCCCTGGCCACGCCCTCAGCCTGTTCCGCCCTGGCCACGCCCTCAGCATGCTCCGCCCTGGCCACGCCCTCAGCCTGCTCCGCCCTGGCCACGCCTTCAGCCTGCCCCGCCCTGGCCACGCCCTCAGCCTGCTTCGCCCTGGTCTCGCCCTCAGCCTGCTCCGCCCTGGCCACGCCCTCAGCCTGCTCCGCCCTGGCCACGCCCTCAGCCTGCTCCGCCCTGGCCACGCCCTCAGCCTGCTTCGCCCTGGTCTCGCCCTCAGCCTGCTCCGCCCTGGCCACGCCCTCAGCCTGCTTCGCCCTGGCCACGCCCCTCTCAGGCCCCAGTTCGTCCCCCCTCCTTCCTCTGTTCAGCGGCGTGAGGTCACGCCTCCCGGGAGGGGGGAGTTCTGTCACAGTCCTCTGTCTGCACCAGTCTGTCTTGTCTTCAGCACTACACTTCCCAGGATCCTCTCGTCACCCTATCCCGTGTTCACTCCCGCATCAGCCACCTGTTCCTCGTCATCATCTGTTTCACCTGTTCTCACCCCATTATGTTTGATTATTCTGTGTATTTAGTTCCCTCTGTTTTAATCAATGGTTGTCGGTCGATGTTGAATGTTACCTCTGTGAAACCCCGTCCTCCTGCCTGTATGTTTAAAATAAATACGTTTCTTTGTTAATCTGGATTCCTCCCGCTACTTCTGCCTGCACTCTTGCACTCCACCACCTCATCTCGTGACACACACACCTTCCACCACACCTAGAGATTGGCATGGTTTCAGTTAGCCTAATAGCTGGTTTGATATGCATTGAAAGATGATCTTATGGAAAGTACCCCATGCCAATCTCTAGGTGTGGTGGAAGGTGTGTGATGATGTGGGGATATTTTAATTCCAAAGGCCAAGGGAACTTTATCAGGATGCATATTATCCTGGATCCATGAAATAACTGGCTTTTAAAAATAAAAATCTGCCTGACTCTATGGGAATTTAACATAGGGGTGCCCTGACTTATGCACCCTGTATTTTAAGGAAAAACATTTATTTATTTATGATACATTATTCATTCACAAAGACAATTGGTGTCCTTAAAGGTTGGACTTTTCCTTATTTTTCTAATTAAGGCATTAAGATCAATATCCAAAAGATGATTTTTTATTCCTCTTTTTAGGCAACTTTAGCATGGGTGCCAAAACTTATTCATGCCACTGTATCTTTCAGTAATTCAAATAGTTTATAGGCCCAGTGGAGCTCTATAGCCATCTAGTGGAGCTCTAATAGCCATCTAGTGGATAAAGTGACTTATTACAAATTTTAACCTGTTTTTTCCAAAAATTAGGCATAAATCTTACATTCAACCTTGTAAAATTATCCATGGTATCCCCAGGAATGAAATTTAGAAATCTGGGTCTTTTATAAAGTTTATTTAACACAAAATGCTGTTTTTTTGTAAAAATCCTATTTAAATAAATATTTATTTATTTATAGAAATAAAAAAAAAAATCATAAATCCTCAAAAAAACTACACAAATGTTTGAGTAAAAACATTAATAAAGAGAGTAAAATTATATTTGCTAAAATCTATCTATTCTGTTAAATTAAATAATATTGTCTGGGGTCCAGTAGACCCCGAAGACCAGAATTGTTGCTTTTTTCGAAGACCATCAGAGGGTTAAGTAGGTCAAATATGGACAGGAGTAAATTAGTATAGTATAGAGTAGTATAGAGTAGTATAGTATAGAGTATAATTAGAGACTAAGGACTAAGGCTCATGAAACAGCAGAAGAAGGGGTCAATAAGTAGTTCTCAGAAGAACTCAAAACAGCAGAAGGACTCAATGAGTATTCATGGAAAGTTCAAAGTCTCTTTGGCCAGAAACATGTTAAGTTGGGCAAAGCACATTTGACCTACTTTCTGGCTGATGAATATGTATAAAAAGTCAAATGACTGTTTTGCCAAAAATATGAAAAGCAGGTCAAATTTTGACCACTCTCTGGCTGAAAAAAAACCTCAAAAGAGTCAATGAGGATTTATGGAAAGTTCAGGTTCAAAGACTCTTTGGACCAAAGGCTTATGAAAGTTTGCCCTTTAAAATACTTTGGCCAGAATGAGATATGTAAATTAGGTCAAATATGGACTCTCCTTCTTAAGATACAACAGAAGGAGTCAAAGAGTATTTATGGAAAGTTCAAGTTCAAAGACTCTTTGGCCAGAAATATTTTAAGTAATTCAAGTTCAAAAACTCTTTGGACAGAAATGTTTTAAGTAGGTCGAATATGGACGTCCTGCTTACGTAACATCAGAAGGAGTGAAAGGGTTTTATGGAAAGTGCAAGTTCAAAGACTTTTTGGCCAGAAACATGTTAAGTAGGTCAAATATGGACCACTGTCTGGCTGATGAAACATCAGAATGAGTCAATGTGTCAGGATCTGGGGTACTTTTCTGTTCTCTCTCTCCTTCATATTACCACACACACTTAATTACACCCTTATCTCTCGCACTCTCCTGCGCACACACTTACTGCCAGGGTCCACCTGCTGATCATCTCAATTAGCGGCTCGCTGCCTTGCGCCCTCACCTGTGTCTTGTCCTGTCTGATTACTCCGTCTACTTCTGCTGTTTGTTCTCTCTGTTCTATGTCGGATTATTGTGTGAGTACGCGCTCTCATTTTTGGCTGTCCAAGAAATCTTACCTGTGTCTTGTCTTGTGTAGCAGTATACGCCTTGTTGTCTCCTGTTCGCCTGTGTCCTGCTGTGGTGAGCCGCATCCTCAACTCCCTCTGCTCAGCTGCCTTCTTCATGGACCATTCATGCTGAGAATATTTCTGTTGTAGTTCTAAGCTATCTGATACCGCTTATCGATCCGGTACTTTAACGGTATTCTTATCGGTTCTTTTTGGTGTTTTTTTTTTTTTTTTAAGAATTAAGAACATAATTAAACTTTATATTTTGAAATGTAAAATAGAAAAAGCAAAATGAAGAAAAATATATTTTTGTTATGCAGCAGTGTGCAGGCTTTTTTTGTTTATACAAAAAGGATGCATAAGAAAAAAACAAGTACAAACACAAGAATACAATTAATCAAAGATACAAATTATATACAAAGTGCTTTAATTTCAGGAAGGTGTACTAACATCTTTTCAGGTAATTGTTTTCTATCTGAAAAGAAACCTAGTAATCAAATATAAAAAATAGCATGTATAGTTTATCATAGATAGAATAATGCTTATTAAATCTAAAGTTACTCATTCAAAAGCTGTGAGGGATTTTCTCTGGCTTTGGTTGTTTGATTTACATTAATGGGCTGAATCGTCGCAGGTTTAGGCTATTAGACTGCTGCCCCTTTAAGACCGATTGCAGATCTAATGAGGACTGATGCACCATCATTTTTCTCCCTATTATTTTACGTCCATTTTAAGACATAATTGTGTTTAAGTGAATCTCAGAGCTGGTCATTTTGACATTTTTATGTAGCCTATATTTGATAGTTAAGGACGCACGAGCCCAAGTATAGGCAGTCCCTTCGGAGCGCGCACCGCCTTGTGACAGCGTCTCTCTTTGCGCAGATTTTTGTGTTTTTAATAGCCATTTTTTTATCTTGCAACAAGTAGAAGAACAGCATTTTGCAACAATCGCTGATCGTGCTGATTCTGACGATTACGTTTGGGTTTTTAGGAAGAAGAAGAACTGACAGCGCTCCGCAGTGCCGTGAAGTAAGGAAGTTAAAGCTGGACAGATCGTCTCGTTTTTTTA
>NW_024121311.1:12243-28887 GCF_016745375.1 Pimephales promelas | reverse complement strand
GAGTGCGTCTGAGAGTTCGCTACGTCAGCAAGTACCCCTACTGCAGGAGCTTTCCGTTTAACCTGAAGAGGGCAGCACTCAGACGTTTTTACACCATATATTTGAAAATCAAAACACTTTATACTCAATTGTCAAAAAATGTACTCGAATCAATGAACAGCATTTATGAGGCTCCATTCTTACAGATCATTAACTAAAAAAAGTTGTTTTGGTGTTTAGTTACCCTTTAAAGGGTTAGTTCACCCAAAAATGAAAATTCTGTCATCAATTAATCACCCTCATTTTGTTCCAAACCCTTAAGACTTTCATTCATATTTGGAGCACAAAGTGTGTTTAGCCAAAAACACTAGAAACTAGTGTGTTCCAAAAGTACATAAACCTGCAAAAACTCTCTCTTTCCTCAGATGGTCTGTGTTTGAGGCCGTGTTGCAGAGTTTCAGGCATTGTATGTTGGAGCGTGCAGTTCCAGTGTCGTTACCGGGGGTAATGCTGAGAGGGCAGGCTCAGGGTAGAGTCAGTCTGCATCAGCATGTGTGTGTCCATATGTGTGCTTGTGTGGCTGTGCTGCCCGCACAACATTTTCCTCCGCTGGTCAGTGATTTCTTTTGAACTTTTATTGAATTCTGTGGATTAAAAATTATATGAAGTAAATTGTCACGTAATCCAGAGAGAATTGTCAAGCTTTGTGTCTTAGCATGACAAAATAAAAGCTGCGACTTTCTTTTCATTTATGTGATCACTTTATGATAACATGGTTCTCTCAGAGAAAACAAAGAAATCATTACTATTAATATTAGCTTTTAAATTCTCCCATTTATATGCCCAAAGTAGTTTTCGATATTGAATGCTGAAACAATTTTTTTATTGGCCAAGTGACAAATAGCTGGTGCTTATTAATGCTTTTCATCAGAAAAGGAAATGTCACATAATCTTGCAGTCCTCTCTGTTTCCTTCTTCAAGGAGCGGTCCCTATTAGCTGCCATATTACAGGCAGACACACAGACGGCTGTCTTGGCCTCAGATGTCTGGTGTTTCCTGGTACGGTAAGTACAGATACACACACCCAAGAGCATAGACCATCAGACTTTTATGACTACCACTTCCCAGAGCTGTCACAGTAACGTTGAGCATGAACAATGAGGGGACATTCCTGTGTTTACTATATTAGAAAATTCCAAAGTTTTGGCATTGTTGTTAAGGAGTTATTTGGAAATTTCTATTAACCCCCTAAGTAATATTGATTACCATCCTTTACTAAGACTTGTCAATGTTAGGCAAGGATGAAAAGAAAACATCTACTGCAATACAAGAAGTACACATTAATGTACAATATCAGAGTTGTGTTCTCCCTTTCTCTCTTCAGGTATGGCACGGCCGAGTTGTGTTTTCACCATGTTCTCCTTATTGCTCACCTGGTGAGTGGAGTCTGTTGGGAATGTGACTTTTTCTGTGCTTTCTGGGAACCTGTCTGGGATGAGTGACCACAGGGGACCATTTTTCTCTAAAAAGAACATGGGGAAGAATACACCTGTCAATCACAACACTCTTGCGGGATCTGTCTTGTGTGCTTGGTATTATTGTAAATGTCAATAAGTTTTGGATGAACAACTAATGGTTTACTCTCTCTCTCACACACACACTCAAAAGTTTGAAGCCAGTAACATTTTTAAAGAAGCCTCTTATGCTCACCAAGGCTGCATTTATTTGCTAATTACAGTAAAACAGTAATATTATGAAATATTATTGCAATTAAATAGCAGTCTGTTTTAATATATTTTAAAATGTATTTATTCCTTTGGCTGGCAAAGCTGAATTTTCAGCATCATTAGTTCAGTCTTCAGTGAGTCTGCAGAAATCATGAATTATGCTCAACTGTGCTCAAGAAATATTTATTATTGGCAATATTGTAAACAGTTGTGCTGCTTAACATTTTGTGGCACCTGATACATTTTATCATGATTCTTTGATGAATAGAAAGTTAATCCTCTTTTTCTTACTGGAAAAAGTTCTTTCTGGAAAATGGAAATATTTAGTAATATAACTTAATGCCTTTACTGTCACTTTTGATACATTTAATGCATCCTTGTGGAAGAAAAGTATTTATTTCTGTACTAAAAAATCTTACAGATCTCACTTTTGAAAGTTCAAATACCTTTTGTCTTAATTTTAAACCAGTAGTTTCAAACTGAGTTTTAGACCCTTGTTTTAAACTATACATCTACGTTTTGCTTCAAAACCGTACTTGTGTTATCTTAATCCTTGATATTTCTAAATCTATTGACATTTTTGAAGGTGATTAAATACTCCTTGGACCCATTGTAATTGAACTTTTGAAAAGTGTTTAGATAAAATCTTTTTTTTTTTTCCTGAAAAATATTTCCTTAAAATATAAGACCTTTTAGTAGAGAACTAGTTGCTTCTGTGACCTGTGTTATTGTATTGTCTAGATAAGGTCATGTCCTGGTGAGGGGTATCAGCTGTTTCACTTGGCCCTGCTGCTTAGACGCCTGCTCTTTCTCATGACTCCAAAACACCAGGTTAGTTTCCTTTTCTCTTGTCCAGATATAGCATATGAAATACAACTCTGCAGAACACTTCCTTAGAACATTGATGAGTTTGTTAGATTTTTTTGGCTTTCTAATATAGTTTATTTATGTTCCCACAGTTCGGCCTATGTTTTGAATGTAGCCAAATGGTACATTTCTAAGTATGATGAAGTGTTTTTGTGACAGGTGGAGTTTGTGGAGCGCTTCCCTCCCTCTCAGGAGGAGAATGTGTGTGTGTGGCGTCACACACTGCTGAGGTGTCTGTGCATGGAGGCACGCAAGCAGGTGGAGGAAGAGGTGCTCGCCAGGGCCTCTGTTGTACTGCAGGAATGGCAGAATAGTGGCCACAAGCTAGGAGATATACCGAGAGTGGTGAGGGAACTTAAGTGACAGTGCTGCCACCAACCGCATAAACGTTTAATACTTTTTTTTTTTTAATTTCAATGCTTAAGGTTTTATTGTTTTGTAGATTAACACATCCACTGTGTCAATTATATTTCACACCCTGCTCTTAAAAACCAGACTCACCTTAAAAATAAATATGCCCTGTACCCACTTTTAACTTTTTTTTTTTTTTTTTCTCTTTGTGATCCAGAACCGAATTCTGGGCTGTGTGCTGCTGGTGATGGGAGGTAGCAGCCTGCAGGCGGAGTGTGTGCTGTCTTCTGTAAAGATCATCTCTCAGCTGTGGAGTCGCATGAGTAGCAACCAGGTGACCAGATTTCACAGATGCACAACTGTTTAAAAGTTTGGGTTCAATAAGAGTTTTTTTATTTCCCAATAGAAATTGACACTTTTATTCAGCAAGGATGAATTAAATGGATCAAAAGTGACAGTACAGATTTTTTACCTGCAGCAGCAATCATCTCAGGTTTCAAGTAGCAGGGAATTCACGCGGAGCCGTTGCAACTCTGCCGCCATTATGTTAAGCCCGCCCATCGACTCTGTACACGATGTGATTGGCCTAGAGTTTGTTTTTTCCAGCTCGCAAGCCAACGGAGAGTTAGATATTAAAAATTAAGAATTTTTCTTTTTCAGTTGTTACTGTGTTTTTCTTCACTAATTTCAGGTGCAGGCTCATCCTCCTCTCCAGTGCACTGTGAAGCTACTCCTGTCATTATCAGCTGTTCTGATCAAAAGTGTAGAGCCACACGTCATTGTTCAGGTGAACTTTTAACATTACATTCAGTGGGTCATTTTCCACTTCTTTAACCTCAATTTTTACTGTGTATCTTTAGAACTTTCATAGTTCTCTCTTTTAAAGCTTTATCTTTGTTAATTAATTTTTTATTATTTTGGTAAAAGTGTTTTTTGTTTTTTTTTTCAGGCTGTTTCATGTTTGAGTAGTTTGACTATCCAGAAATGCTCTGATGACCTGCTTTTAGCTGGTTTGGAGTTCCTTGCTTCCATTGGAAAAGTATTTTTTCCTCCAAATATTCAGGTATAAGTAGAATATGAGTAAGATGTTTTTTAAGATCACAAATGAGTCTCTTTCATTTAGTAATTTCTCTGTGTGCGTATGAATATGTATGCATGTGACTGCAGTGCCAAGTTTTGCCCAGAATCAGTGCTCTATTTAATGGTCTCCTGACTCACACATCCTGGCTGATACTCCATCATGTCCTGGAGGCTTTTGGCCTCTTTGCAGAGGTCAGAAATTTCCCATTTATATAACCATTTTTAACCTAGTAGTTTTTTTTGTTTTTTTTTAACAAGCATTATCCTCAATTGTTAAATTTGTATTTGAGTAAATCAGAAGTGAATGTATGATACATTTTTGAAACATGACACAAACCGAGTCTCTCAAGAGACTTTAAAAAAAGTTTTTAATTAATATTTAATTATTTGTTGAAAAACCTAACATCTCATCCATTCATTTTTTTATGTGTTAGTGTATGTATATATATATATATATATATATATAATATATATATGAAGAGTTCAGATGCAAAAGCCTCTAAATGTCATTTGAAATTTTCTTCTAAAATGGCCATTTTTATCAAGCTTGTATATTTAAGTTCAGTAATTTCACTTAAATGACAATTAAAAGGTAATCTTCATTGCCATTTAAGTGAAATTACTGAACTTAAATATACAAGCTTGATAAAAATGATCATTTTAGAAGAAAATTTCAAATGGCACTTAGAGGCTTTTGCATCTGAACTCTTCTTATATATATATATATATATATATATATATATATATATATTACGGTGATATGTAAGCCAGCTCATGTCTCTTTTTCAACTTTTAAGATAACCAACCACGAGGAAGTGATTTCTCAAACACTGACATCAGAGGAGGTCAAAACCAAAGTGTTAAACTTCCTCAGTAAGGTAACAAGTGAGATATGCGTAAACTTTAAATATATAATTTTGTCTTGTTGTGTTCCTTATATAGATTGTATTATTTTCTATAGACAGTCTCACTGCAGGAGTCTGAGGAATTGAGACTAGAACGTCTCAAGGGGTGGAGGAGTATAATAGAGAAACACTGTGAGCAAATGGAGAGTGAGAACAGATCACCTGAACACACACCCATTACTGTGGAGGTGAGTGAAAGGATGTCTGTCTTTTCTGCTTGACATACCGATGGAAAAATATTTACTAATTATATAATTCTATATTATATTCCAGCCATGTCTGAAAAGGGCAAGACAGGAGACCAACACAGAAGAGGAGTATGAGCGATACCTCCAGACAGCAGAAAGTGCCTTGAAAGCCCTGCAGGCTATAGAGGGACCTGGCCTCAGCCCATCCCCTCCAGTGTGGGTCAGAGCCAGACTTCAGGTCTTACAGACACTGATAACTCAAATTAACACCTCTACAGAACAGCAGCCCTGATTCAACCACAATACCACCTCTACCTCTGGCTGCTTTTATCACAACACTTGCTTGTCTGTTCCGTACCACTACATCTGTTGATATCACCTATTTGTATAGAAGCTTATATGCAGAAAGGTCACTCCAAAAGGCTGTTTAATTGTTTATTAAACTTTATTAAAATTGATTGTTTTATAGATTGTATAGCTTCTAGTATTTATTATACTTGTGGGTATTTAATGGTGCATTTAGCACTATGTCAGAATCATTGTAATAATGAGATTCTGACTCAACATGAATTTAACATATTAATGCCACCATTCCATTATTCTAATTAAGAAATACTAGTGCTTGCTGTTGTTGTGATACTCAGCAGCCATTTTACTTTTGGTTGTGCGTGAAAATTAACATACCATTTAATGTAAAGGCAGTTACATGGTTGTGAGGGTTAGTTACAATGAAACAGAAGTTGCATCAGTGTAATGCTGGTTGTTGTGATGTGGCTGTTGCCCTCGAAAATTAATGTGCACTTGTAGATGGGTAGGGTTTACACAAATAAACCCCTCAGACCTGAATTATGTTTCAAGTTTCTGAAAAATATGAAAGTACATTTTCCCAGCTCATGAGGTTTCTATAAATGAAAACAAATGAAAAAAAAAAAAAAAATTGCTTTCATTGTGATTTTTTTTTTTTTTGTCCATTCCAATGGACATCAGGTCAAAACGGGTGTACTTCCCAAAAATGTACCAACATGAAATAAATTAATAAACATAAAAGAAAAAATAAACATTTACCAAATGTCCCAGGACCACTCCCTGCCAGACCCCCGTCCCACGAACCTGCCATTTGTCCAATAACCCACTATATTTTTTAAAGTTTTTCCACAGTTCATTCAATATGCTGCAATTGGACGCGGTCTCACCGGCAATCTATTGAATCGGGATTCGGGTAGTGTTTTTGATGGACGTTTTAATCAAAGTTCCTATCGTGAAAAACACTCTTTTACCACACTCAGGAGGCCCACCTGCAATATATTGAATGATGATTCAGACAGTTTATTTGATGTGGAAATTTTAATTAAAGTTCCTGTCATGATGACAACCATTTATCTGCACCAATTAGACCTGAGTGCAAAAATGGAGGCTCTAGACCCTTCCAGAGCTGAGATATTGAGATCCCACGTAGCATGTATGCCATTATATCTCAATATCTCAGCTCTGGAAGGGTCTAGAGCCTCCATTTTTGGACTCAGGTCTAAGTCCCATGGCTCTCTATCAGAATCCAGAGTTTCAAGAAGATTGGAGAAACTTATTTTTCGCACCAAAAACAAAAAAACGACAGTGGTACCACTGTCGTTTTTTTTTTTTTTTTTTTTGGGTCGAAATTTTGAGTTTCTCTGATCTTCTTGAAACTCTGGATTCTGATAGAGGGCCATGTGACTTAGACCTGAGTGCAAAAATGGAGGGTCTAGACCTTTCCAGAGATGAGATATTGGCTGTGTCTGAAACCGCGTACTTCCCTACTATATAGTATGGGAAAAAGAGTAGGCGAGCGAAAAGTATGTACGAATCATAAATGAGTAGGCGAGAATTACCTAGGTGACGTATTATCGCGAGATTCGGACGTACGCATACCTAAAGTGCGTCCGAATATGCCTACTGTCCTACTATATAGTATGCGAAAACAGTACGTAAAAGAAGCAGTACGTCTGAAACATCAGTATTCATAAAAGAGTAGGCGAGAAGTTCCCGGATGATCTGCTTTCGCCCAGATTTTTGAGTGTTCATCCGATGGATACTCTTCTATCCCAGGAGGCCACGGGAGAGCATCGGAGAGCATACGTCATTATCAACATTGCTGAGATCAGCAAATTTTTCACATTTTTCAAATGTGAGTAAACACGGTTCCTTGTGTTTAAATTGTATGTGTTAAACTACTATAGAGTAAACGTTTTAACTGTTGAAGGTCTAAAGGAGTTAAATCTTAAGTTGTAGTTTATTTGAATTATTGTAAATTCAAGTATAGAAATTACAACACTTTTCTGATTCTTGATTTCTGTGCATTTGCTGCAGAGCTTTTGTGGTGGAGCAGGACCTGCAAGGAAAGATGATGGCAGCATTTGTTTTAGGGATTTTACTCAAATATAAAGTAAGGTTATTTTTAATACATAAATCAAATGACACTGTGTGTTAAAATGACTTCTTTTGTATAATGTTTGTGCATTTTTGTAGGATTTGAAATGTCTGCAGACTGGTGTGAGCACTGAGGATGAGGAGCCTAGAGCTGCATCCTTGAAGTGGTGCCATGGATGAGACCCTCTATCGCTCCACCTGCCCTTACGAGACCCTCCATCTCTCCACCTGCCCTTATGAGACCCTCCATCTCTCCACCTGCCCTAATGAGTCCCTCCATCTCTCCACCTGCCTTTACGAGACCCTCTATCTCTCCACCTCCCCTTATTGCCTCAGATTGTGAAGCGCAGCAACAAGCTCCGGTACGAAGGCACAGTCCCCTGTGGTGAATTCATCAGAATAATGCCGCAGAATGGGAACCGCTGTGTTGAGTCGGCAGTAGGATGTGGTGTTCAGCGCCTGTAAATACATGCTTGTAGTTTGAATAAAGCTTTGTTTCATGTGTTGTTGACTTGTATATGCATTTGTTTATTGTGATGGTTACTTTTATTTGTTCTTTTAATCATTTATTCATTTTTCTTATTGTTGTCAGTATATAAAATATAATTATTTAATTAATGTATCCGTTAATTCATCGATTGACTGACAATTGACCTTTCGCCGACCCCTCCCACAAAATGGCCATTGTCCAATCACACATCATAGCAACCGTTACTGTGTGAGCTGTTCCGTCAAACAGTAAGCGGTGCGCCCACGGCGTTAGTAAATCGGACACATGATACCCCGAGAGATTGTCTGGAGAAGTTGTGTTTTTTCCCTTTCCAAAGCCCAAAACACAACGCGAGCGGTGCCTAAGATGTATTAAACAGTGTGGACGCCCCAATTCCAGTTAAATGTGTCGAACATGGTTAACTCGTCTCGCGTGCAGCGTGCGTGCGACTGAGATTAGTTAAAGAAGCACGGAGAAAGCAGATCAAGAGGATCCACAAAGGACTTACTGTACATTTTCTAAAGGGTTGTTGTTAACATACCATGATATTCTCTGGGAAAATGAGCAGCAGTCAGCTAAGTTAGCAGTGCAGCACCGTAGACTACAGTTTAGAGGACGTTCGCAACGGGGAAAGCATGAAGCTTACATGACAACATCAGTTCAATATATCAATATCGTAACGAATAGAAATAACCTTAAATAACGTATGGTTCTCTGCCTCTTTCCGTCTCTTATGCATAACGTTAGTTACTTTTTAAACACGAAAATCGCATTCAGCATGAGCATGACACGCAATCGGTTGCGGTGGTAATGAACAACCTGCTTGTTAAAGCGAACGTGCTACTCCTGTATCGGAGGCAAAATGAATAAATATGCAGCGCAAGTTATATATATATTCGAACTCCAAACAATTAGCCACTGAACCAGTTTATAAAATCTTCAAGGCTGTGCTGGTTGCATTTGAGGTAACTTAGCATATGGTCATGGGGTTTTTCTGATTTTTTCTTGAGACTGGTAAGCATTAGCATCAATAGTAGTCGTGTCTCATTCATTTCTTAATTTTATATTTGGAATAAATCCCTCCACCGCATACCGTAACCCCTTTTGCTTCGATCTTGCTTGATATCGCGGAGGTATTGCTCCAAAAAAGGTCACTGACACGCACGGGAATACCCTTTGCCGTCATGGCAATCTGTCGCGCTGCCCGTGTTTGACCATTTGTTTGACGGAGGTAGCAGCAGTAACTAAGGGGGGCGGGGCTCGGCGAAAGGCTAATTGAGATGTTTCACTGCATTTATCAATATAAATGTATTCATGCGTAACTGTCATATGACAAAACAAATTACATTTTGCTTGTTATATTAAATTATATTTTTAGTATATAAAAAGTTATATAATTAAGTATTGGTCAGCATTTAATATTATTATTTTGTTTAAGTTTTGGGGTGGGTTAACAATGCAATTCATTCTGAGGTAATATTAATTTTTAAGGAGTGATACTTTCATTTTTTGAGTATAAAATCAACAGTTATCTCCAAAAGAGATCTTCGAGCAGCTGCCCGTCTCCTTTATGCAGACATTACAAACACAGAGGAAAATTGTTCTAGGTGGTGCTGTCGAGTCACTGATGTTATAAAGTGTTAGTGCACCTGTCGCTCATATATTTTAAACTTATAAACTTATTACATAAAAGATCATGGAAAGATACCATAACAGTCATAATGACAAAACAGAAAACATAAAGATCATTGGTTTGTGTACATCATAATATGACATCATAATATAATATTTATACACAGGAAAAAGGAACAATAAAAAGGCTAAATATCTTTAAATAGTTATTCATAATACATAAAAAATGTTGTTTTGTTGTTATAAGTCTGAGGGATGAAACGAGGTAAATTCATCAAGAAAAGGAGGAAAACTTAACCCTCTGATGGTCTTCAAAAAAAGTAACAATTCTGGTCTTCGGGGTCTACTGGACCCCAGACAATATTATTTAATTTTGTAACAGAATAGTATAATTTTTTTTTTTAACAAATATAATTTTACTCTGTTTATTAATGTTTTTACTCAACATTTGTGTAGTTTTTGGAGGATTTATGATTTTTATTTATTTATTTCTATAAATAAATAAATAAATATTTATTTAAATAGGATTTTTACAAAAAAAACAGCATTTTATGGTAAATATACTTTATAAAAGACCCAGATTTCTAACTTTCATTCCTGGGGATACCATGGATAATTTTATAAGGTTGAATGTAAGATTTTTACCAAATTTTTGGAAAAAACAGGTTAAAATTTGTAATAAGTCACTTTATCCACTAGATGGCTATAGAGCTCCACTAGGCCTATAATAAACTATTTGAATTACTGAAAGATATAGTTTCTAAAGTTGGATTCAGTTTGATTCATATCTAAATATTATAAAATCACAATTATAACAAAAATAAAATACTTTTTGTCAAAGTTTAGCATTTGTTTTTGTACTGAAAAAACAACATTTTTTCCTATAATGTTACATTATGATTAGAATCAAACCTGAACATGTCACAAAGATAAATGTTAGAATCTTAAGATTTGATCATTTATTTCAACTGAACAGCAATAACAAATTAGCAAATAAAGCAGTAAAAATAAAATATTTGTAAAAAAAAAAAAAAAAAAGTAAATTGGGAAGAAAATCGAACAACTAGGAACAATAGTTTGGAACAATAGAACAATAGTTGGTCTCATCTAATTTATCTTTTTTATAGCCTTACAAATGTATTCCTGTGTGTGTGTGTGTGTGTGTGTGTGTGTGCACATTTTCAATGTGTCTTAGTGTTACCAATTTATTTTTGCGGTGGTTCTGCATTTTAGAGTATTTTATTTTACAAATGATAAGCGAACAGGTTTTATAGTCTGTATGTATTCCTGTATATTGTATTCCTCTATATGTGTGTGTTTGTGTGTGTGTGCATGTGTGTGAGCATGATAATTTTGGATTGTGGATGTTTTTTGCATTGTTGGAGTGTACCACTTAATTTCTGTCATTTCTGTCTGTGTTCTGCATTATTTCTGATTTTGATGATGAATTTTGTCTATTTTGAGTCCAATGATAAATAAATATTTATTTATTAATTTATAGATATTTAAAAGATATCATAAATCTTCCAAAAACTGCACAAATGTTGAGTAAAAACATTAATAAATTGTAAAGTAATATTTGTATATATATATAAAAAACTATTGTTCTGTTACAAAATTAAATGTTATTTTTTGGGGTCCAATGGACCCCGAAGACCACGAGTGTGACTATTTTTGTCCATTTTAATTTTTTTTTTTTTGCAGATCTAGACAGTGTTGAGAGCCGTAGGAAGTTTCATACCATTTGGAAAAAGAGAACATTTTTTTTAATTCAAGCAAAAGTCATTTGGGGTCCAGCAGACCCCGAAGACCATCAGAGGAGAAACTTTTTGGGTATAAAATAAAGAAATTAACAACATATATTCAAGAGGTGACGATTTGGGGGTTTCTTAATAAAAAAAAATATCGTTATAAGAATAACACTGTGGGTCACATTAGTAGGGTTTAAAATATAACAACTTAAATCAACCTTAAAGGCAACTGTTTCTTCAAACAATAGAACAACAAAATGAGCAAGTTTCATCAATGTCAAGATATTTATAGATAGAATTAAACGTGTCGTTGTTAATTTCTTTTAAGTTGTTGCGCTTGTGATATGATAACGCGTCATAGTAGGTCACATGATAACGTCAACATGGCAGATGTCCGGTTCTCATTCATACTCAACGAGATTTGGCTATAAAGTACCTACTCTTTTAGCGCTCGTTGAGTAAGTACTTATTGAAATTAAGTACCTACTCATTGAGTATGCGGTTTTGGACGCAGCCATTGAGATATGTATAATGGCATACATGCTACGTGGGATCTCAATATCTCAGCTCTTGAAGGGTCTAGAGTCTCCATTTTTGCACTCATTTCTAAGTCCCATGGCCCTCTATCAGAATCCAGAGTTTCAAGAAGATTGGAGAAACTTATTTTTCGCACCAAAAAAAAAAAGACGGGGGTACCACTGTCGTTTTTTTTTTGGGTCGAAATTTTGAGTTTCTCTGATCTTCTTGAAACTCTGGATTCTGATAGAGGGCCATGGGACTTAGACCTGAGTGTAAAAATGGAGGCTCTAGACCCTTCCAGAGCTGAGATATTGAGATATAATGGCATACATGCTACGTGGGATCTCAATATCTCAGCTCTGGAAGGGTCTAGAGCCTCCATTTTTGCGCTTAGGTCTAAGTCCCATGGCCCTCTATCAAAATCCAGAGTTTCAAGAAGATTGGAGAAACTTAATTTTTGCCCGAAAAAAAAACGTAAGGGGTACACTGTCGTTTTTTTTTTCGGGTCGAATTTTTGAGTTTCGATATCTCAGCTCTGGAAGGGTCTAGAGCCTCCATTTTTGCACTCAGGTCAAAGTCTCATGGCCCTCTATCATAATCCAGAGTTTTGAGAAGATTGGAGAAACTTAATTTTTCGCCCAAAAATGAAAAAAAAAACGAAAGGGGTAACACTGTCGTTTTTTTTTCGGGTCCAATTTTGAGTTTCGATATCTCAGCTCTGGAAGGGTCTAGAGCCTCCATTTTTGCACTCAGGTCAAAGTCTCATGGCCTCTATCAGAATCCAGAGTTTTGAGAAGATTGGAGAAACTTAATTTTTCGCCAAAAATGAAAAAAACGAAAGGGGTAACACTGTCGTTTTTTTTTCGGGTCGAAATTTTGAATTTCGATATCTCAGCTCTGGAAGGGTCTAGAGCCTCCATTTTTGCACTCAGGTCAAAGTCTCACAGCCCTCTATCATAATCCAGAGTTTTGAGAAGATTGGAGAAACTTAATTTTTCGCCCAAAAATGAAAAAAAAAACGAAAGGGGTAACACTGTCGTTTTTTTTTTCGGGTCGAAATTTTGAGTTTCGATATCTCAGCTCTGGAAGGGTCTAGAGCCTCCATTTTTGCACTCAGGTCAAAGTCTCACAGCCCTCTATCAGAATCCAGAGTTTTGAGAAGATTGGAGAAACTTAATTTTTCGCCCAAAATGAAAAAAAAAACGAAAGGGGTAACACTGTCGTTTTTTTTTTCGGGTCGAAATTTTGAATTTCGATATCTCAGCTCTGGAAGGGTCTAGAGCCTCCATTTTTGCACTCAGGTCAAAGTCTCATGGCCCTCTATCAGAATCCAGAGTTTTGAGAAGATTGGAGAAACTTAATTTTTCGCCCAAAAATGAAAAAAAACGAAAGGGGTAACACTGTCGTTTTTTTTTTGGGTCGAAATTTTGAATTTGATATCTCAGCTCTGGAAGGGTCTAGAGCCTCCATTTTTGCACTCAGGTCAAAGTCTCACAGCCCTCTATCAGAATCCAGAGTTTTGAGAAGATTGGAGAAACTTAATTTTTCGCCCAAAAATGAAAAAAACGAAAGGGGTAACACTGTCGTTTTTTTTTTCGGGTCGAAATTTTGAAGTTTCGATATCTCAGCTCTGGAAGGGTCTAGAGCCTCCATTTTTGCACTCAGGTCAAAGTCTCACAGCCCTCTATCATAATCCAGAGTTTTGAGAAGATTGGAGAAACTTAATTTTTCGCCCAAAAAAAAAAAAACGAAAGGGGTAACACTGTCGTTTTTTTTTTCGGGTCGAAATTTTGAGTTTCGATATCTCAGCTCTGGAAGGGTCTAGAGCCTCCATTTTTGCACTCAGGTCAAAGTCTCATGGCCCTCTATCAGAATCCAGAGTTTTGAGAAGATTGGAGAAACTTAATTTTTCGCCCAAAAATGAAAAAAAACGAAAGGGGTAACACTGTCGTTTTTTTTTCGGGTCGAAATTTTGAATTTCGATATCTCAGCTCTGGAAGGGTCTAGAGCCTCCATTTTTGCACTCAGGTCAAAGTCTCATGGCCCTCTATCAGAATCCAGAGTTTTGAGAAGATTGGAGAAACTTAATTTTTCGCCAAAAATGAAAAAAAACGAAAGGGGTAACACTGTCGTTTTTTTTTTGGGTCGAAATTTTGAATTTCGATATCTCAGCTCTGGAAGGGTCTAGAGCCTCCATTTTTGCACTCAGGTCAAAGTCTCACAGCCCTCTATCAGAATCCAGAGTTTTGAGAAGATTGGAGAAACTTAATTTTTCGCCCGAAAATGAAAAAAACGAAAGGGGTAACACTGTCGTTTTTTTTTCGGGTCGAAATTTTGAGTTTCGATATCTCAGCTCTGGAAGGGTCTAGAGCCTCCATTTTTGCACTCAGGTCAAAGTCTCATGGCCCTCTATCATAATCCAGAGTTTTGAGAAGATTGGAGAAACTTAATTTTTCGCCCAAAAATGAAAAAAAAAACGAAAGGGGTAACACTGTCGTTTTTTTTTTCGGGTCGAAATTTTGAGTTTCGATATCTCAGCTCTGGAAGGGTCTAGAGCCTCCATTTTTGCACTCAGGTCAAAGTCTCATGGCCCTCTATCAGAATCCAGAGTTTTGAGAAGATTGGAGAAACTTAATTTTTCGCCAAAAATGAAAAAAACGAAAGGGGTAACACTGTCGTTTTTTTTTCGGGTCGAAATTTTGAATTTTGATATCTCAGCTCTGGAAGGGTCTAGAGCCTCCATTTTTGCACTCAGGTCAAAGTCTCACAGCCCTCTATCAGAATCCAGAGTTTTGAGAAGATTGGAGAAACTTAATTTTTCGCCAAAAATGAAAAAAAAAAACGAAAGGGGTAACACTGTCGTTTTTTTTTTTCGGGTCGAAATTTTGAATTTCGATATCTCAGCTCTGGAAGGGTCTAGAGCCTCCATTTTTGCACTCAGGTCAAAGTCTCACAGCCCTCTATCATAATCCAGAGTTTTGAGAAGATTGGAGAAACTTAATTTTTCGCCCAAAAATGAAAAAAACGAAAGGGTAACACTGTCGTTTTTTTTTTCGGGTCGAAATTTTGAATTTCGATATCTCAGCTCTGGAAGGGTCTAGAGCCTCCATTTTTGCACTCAGGTCAAAGTCTCACAGCCCTCTATCAGAATCCAGAGTTTTGAGAAGATTGGAGAAACTTAATTTTTCGCCAAAAATGAAAAAAAAAAAAAACGAAAGGGTAACACTGTCGTTTTTTTTTTTCGGGTCGAAATTTTTGAATTTCGATATCTCAGCTCTGGAAGGGTCTAGAGCCTCCATTTTTGCACTCAGGTCAAAGTCTCATGGCCCTCTATCAGAATCCAGAGTTTTGAGAAGATTGAGAGAAACTTAATTTTTCGCCAAAAATGAAAAAAAAACGAAAGGGGTAACACTGTCGTTTTTTTTTCGGGTCGAAATTTTGAATTTTGATATCTCAGCTCTGGAAGGGTCAGAGCCTCCATTTTTGGTCAAAGTCTCACAGCCCTCTATCAGAATCCAGAGTTTTGAGAAGATTGGAGAAACTTAATTTTTCGCCCAAAAATGAAAAAAACGAAAGGGGTAACACTGTCGTTTTTTTTTTCGGGTCGAAAAATTTGAAGTTTCGATATCTCAGCTCTGGAAGGGTCTAGAGCCTCCATTTTTGCACTCAGGTCAAAGTCTCACAGCCCTCTATCATAATCCAGAGTTTTGAGAAGATTGGAGAAACTTAATTTTTCGCCCAAAATGAAAAAACGAAAGGGGTAACACTGTCGTTTTTTTTTCGGGTCGAAATTTTTGAGTTTCGATATCTCAGCTCTGGAAGGGTCTAGAGCCTCCATTTTTGCACTCAGGTCAAAGTCTCATGGCCCTCTATCAGAATCCAGAGTTTTGAGAAGATTGGAGAAACTTAATTTTCGCCAAAAAATGAAAAAAAACGAAAGGGGTAACACTGTCGTTTTTTTTTTCGGGTCGAAATTTTGAATTTTGATATCTCAGCTCTGGAAGGGTCTAGAGCCTCCATTTTTTGCACTCAGGTCAAAGTCTCACAGCCCTCTATCAGAATCCAGAGTTTTGAGAAGATTGGAGAAACTTAATTTTTCGCCCAAAAATGAAAAAAAACGAAAGGGGTAACACTGTCGTTTTTTTTTTCGGGTCGAAATTTTGAAGTTTGATATCTCAGCTCTGGAAGGGTCTAGAGCCTCCATTTTTGCACTCAGGTCAAAGTCTCACAGCCCTCTATCATAATCCAGAGTTTGAGAAGATTGGAGAAACTTAATTTTTCGCCAAAAATGAAAAAAACGAAAGGGGTAACACTGTCGTTTTTTTTTCGGGTCGAAATTTTGAATTTCGATATCTCAGCTCTGGAAGGGTCTAGAGCCTCCATTTTTGCACTCAGGTCAAAGTCTCGTGGCCCTCTATCAGAATCCAGAGTTTTGAGAAGATTGGAGAAACTTAATTTTTCGCCAAAAATGAAAAAAAACGAAAGGGGTAACACTGTCGTTTTTTTTTTCGGGTCGAAATTTTGAATTTCGATATCTCAGCTCTGGAAGGGTCTAGAGCCTCCATTTTTGCACTCAGGTCAAAGTCTCACAGCCCTCTATCATAATCCAGAGTTTTGAGAAGATTGGAGAAACTTAATTTTTCGCCCAAAAATGAAAAAACGAAAGGGTAACACTGTCGTTTTTTTTTTTTCGGGTCGAAATTTTTGAAGTTTGATATCTCAGCTCTGGAAGGGTCTAGATCATCCATTTTT